>JWZX01001972.1:0-19271 GCA_001275005.1 Chrysochromulina tobinii | reverse complement strand
AAGGTGGGGTGAGCCACGTGCAACGAGGGCGGCGACGTCGGGCTGAGCGCGGCACGACTGGCCGCACGACTGGCACGAAGCCTCCGAGCGGCCTGCGTGGTGGGTGGCGGGTAGGTGCGCTCGACATAGAACATGAAGACGAAACAGATCAGGACGATGAGGACGATGCTTGCGAGGTAGAGGGCTTCGAAAGAAAGAAGGAGCCGCTGCATGTCCGCTGATGTGAACGAGGTGGGCACACCAGAGGGCGTGGCAGCAATCACTACTATGCTGCCGCAAAGCACGAGCAGCGAACCGACCACCTTGGTGACGGTGACCTCCTCTCGAAGTAGCCAATGGCCGAGGAATAGGTTGGTCACGAGCAGTGCGCCCACGAAGATGGAGCCCAGAATGGTCAAGGGACCCAGATTGAAGCCCACAATCTTCAAGGCCGACGCGATGCCGTACATGATCAGTCCCACAAACCACGCGCGCCAGCGCCCAATGCGCACGCAGAGGAGTGGCACCTTGCCGTCGCTGCCTTCCGGGTTCGGGTAAATCAAGGCGTGCCGCTGAACAACCATGGAGAGCGAGACCAGCGAGCCGGCAACCACCTCGAGCACGATCGCCAAGACGATCGACCCGGTCGCCATGCCGCGATCGCGTCCGGCGGCGACCGCTCGTTTTCAAAGGGAACAAGGCTTCGCGGACCGGGGGGTTGGCCGCGGCGATTCGGCTTCGCCGACGGACCTCGCTCGGTGTGAAGCAAAACATGAAGTTCTGTCTCATTTTCGATAGGGGAAAAAGGGTTCACACGAGTCATCTACATTGTATGTGCACGAATCGCGTCCCAAACGCGGAAAGTATCGACGTTCTTTTCTGTTTCGTTGCGGCGGACTGTGCGCGACTGTGCGCGACTGTGCGCGTGGGCGGCCTAACCGCGAGTATGGCCGCTCTCAGCCCCACGCGGGTTCTCTCGCGAGGCGATCTGCCGCCCTTGAGCCCTGGAGGGTTGCCGAGCATGTGTAGCCCACCAGCGAGGCTCTCGCCACGGCGGACCGGGCTTGCCATGCGACTGGCTGAGGAGGCCGCTGCAAGCGAGGCACATGAGCTCAGGAGAATGCACAACCAATCGTGGTTCGCGTACTCTCATTCAAAGGGCATTGCAGGGTACCATGGAGCTCCATCGCGTGATCGCCCCGAGCCGTACGCCTCCTACAGCATGTTTGAGCTCGAACGCAGCGCAGTCATCGCCCTTGGCAATCCCAAGCCTCCGTCGAGCACCAGCAATCTGAGGAGCTCCCAGACGAAGAGCACGCGGACGAGCCCACCTCGCACAGCTTCGTCACCTCGCGACGAGGAGGAATTGATCAGCTGGGACATTGGCCGCCTGGCAAGGGCGCGCGCTATGGGCTCCACCACCAAGTTGGCACCAGCACCCCCGTCTCCGCGGCTCCTCACGCTCGCGAAGCCGCTCCGTTCCAGGGGGATGCTGATCAACGTGCGCATGTCACCACCCTCCACGGCGAGGCCAGGCCAAACGCGCTTCAACACGCTGAAGGGGACGTACGAGTACACGCGCGAAGACGGCACGGTCGAGGACCATCGCAATATGCATTGCACCATGACCTCCCGCCACCTCGACTTCGGTCCTCCGCCCAAGGTGAAGGTCTCGCCGCGGGTCCTTCCAAAGGTGCTTCGGGTGCTTCTGAAGGCAGAAGCGCGCCGAGAAAAAGAAAGGAGCCCCGCCTTTGCCCAAGCCAAAGCCTCGCTTGAGAGCGCGCTCGCTCGCTCTCTCAACACGCTGGTGAACTGCTTTTCGCAGTGGGACGTAGATGGCAGCGGCACCATCGATAAGCTCGAGTTTCGCAAGGCGGTTACGGAGCAGCTCGGGTGGAGCTGCAAGATGTTCGCAACCGGCTCTGCCCATAGTTGGGGACCCGAAAATGTATGCGATGCCGTATTCGCCGACCACGACGTCGACGGGTCTGGAACGGTCGAGTACAAGGAGTACGTGCGTTACGCGCTGCGCGGAGCTCTCAAACGATCCCATACGCGGATCATCGACATCTTCAAGAAGTGGGACGCGGACGGTAGTCGAATGATCGAGAAAGCCGAGTTTCGGCGTGCTGTTGAAGAGATCGGCTTCGATGCTCCTTCCGAAGAGCTCAACGCCATCTTCGACATGATCGATATGGATGGCTCCGGGGTTGTGAGTTACGAGGAATTGCACGCGCTCTTGCGGCGTGGTTCGGACATCACGCTCGAAAAGAGCTTGCAAGATGGAGTCAAGGGTGAGATCGAGACGGAAGCGCGCCTGAAGATCGCAACCCGCAAGGATGCGAACGAGCGGCGTGGCCCCATTCGGGCGGCCACGGTGGATGAACTCCGCAAGGCCATCTCGGAGCGATACACGCGCGTCATGGACCTCTTCAAGATGTTTGACAAGAACGGCGATGGCCGTGTGGCCAAATCGGAGTTTCGTGCCGCCCTCCCACTCCTGGGCTTCGATTCGAGCTCCGCTTCCGTCATCGACAACCTTTTCGACTCCTTGGATGTCGATGGGTCAGGCTCTATCGATCACATCGAGCTCAATGCCAGGTTGCGCCAGGGCGCCGATGTGGCACTTGACGAGGCGCTGCAGGATGGAGCGATGGGCGAGATTGTTCTTGAGGCTAAACTCAAAATCGCGGCCCGCACCGGCTTGGATGACCGCGGCACCTCGGCGCCGCTCGAAGTGGTGACCGTCGACGCGCTGCGGCAGGCCCTCGTCAGCGGCCTCACGCGAGTCGTCGAGGTCTTCCGCATGCTCGACCGCAACCTCGACGGCATTGTGACCAAGAAGGAGTTCCGGGCGGCATTGCCGCTGCTCGGTTTCGACGGCCGCAACACGACCGTCGTGGATCAGCTGTTTGACGAGCTCGACGTTGATCAGAGCGGCTCAGTCGATTATGATGAGCTTGCCGCACGCCTCGAGATGCGCGGGGCGAGTGCGCAGGTGCGCGAGGAGCTGCGCGCAACCTTCAAAACGGATGAACAGAAGGCTCTCGAGAGTGAGCGCTATGGGCACAACCCTCTCGCTGCGAAGCGAACCTTCTGGGCGCCGAGCGGGTTGGGCGCTTGAGCTACACTAAAGGCCCTTCCACCCCTTACTTGAAACACAACGGATTTGGGGAGGGGGCCCTATGTCATTTTCTGTGGTCGCGTTCGTCGATCAAAAATTCGACGGTAAAATTTCGAAGATTAGTCAACTCGATATCTAGTTTCGTCATCAAAGGGCGCTAGTAGCTCGCTTTCGTGCTGGCCGTGCGCGCTACCAAGGCGTCTCGTCTAGCGTCTAGACGAACCGTAAACGCAATCTGCGCTTCCACCATGCTTCCCACTCGAGCTTTTTCGGCGATTCGCGCGGCTGTCGTGACCCATTCGGCCCCTGTGAAGATTCCGACCGCGATGGAAGGATACGAGTACGCTGCTCTCATGCGCGCAATCGAGGTTGTGAAGACCAAGCCGCTCCTGCTTGGCTGCTCGCACTCGAGGGCGACCTCGTGCACGAGCTACTTGTGCCCATTCTGTTCGAGCTCGCGCGAGGCGCCCACAGACGAGAGGAGCATAACACACTCAAGGTGCCCATGATCGAGGCTGAGCATCATCGCAATCTTGCTAGAGGTCGTGTCGGGTGCACGCCACATATGGAACTCACACCTGGAAGGTATCCCCGTTATTACTTAGACGGTATGTATCCGTCTTTTGTCGGCCTCTCGCGCGTGGTACGCGCGCGTCACCGACAAATAATGTTTCGCGCGGAGCATCTTGGCTTTGGTCGTCTGGGGTTCAACAAAAGTAACACGTGCTCTGGAGGTTATTTCTCTCTTCGCCATGCTCTTAGCACATGAGTGGCGTGGCGACCCACACCGGTCAGGGGGGATCTCCCCCAGGATCCTCCGCCGCTCGCACGTCCCCTCGCCGCACCGACCCCTCGCCGCGTACCGTGCCGAAATCCGAATGCACAATTCGCATGTGTTCTGTTGTTATCTCTGGCCAACCCGATTTGCAGGACGAGCGCGCTTACGCATTCCAGCTTTATCTGCGCTTGTCGGCTGCATCTCACTGCGTCGCGAATCGCGGGTCGTGTGTAAGAAATCACAGACACCCAACTAACATCTTTCACACCATATTCACACACCATACGTGGCAATATACGTGGGGGGATTAGAGGGCGAGAGGCCCATGGCGAGCTTAAAGCTCATGTGTTCTGTTTGTTGTGTTCAGTTTTCGTGCATCGCTAGATCCTAGACACATCGCATGAGCATTCAATTCCCAAACAGGTGTAGGGATGGGCCCTATGAATAACATGCAAATAATGGTAGACCACTGGCCATATGCCACTGGGCCTCTCGTCTTTGGGTCAAGGCTGCCGCTCTTGGCGTTACTGTGGAGGTTGCAGTCTGCTCACCGCGCTGGCCGGCTGGCAGCGCGCGGGCCCCGCCCGGGCTCCGATCCCTCTCCCGCCACCTCCGCACGTACACGCACTCCGTTCGACAGCTCACTTAACAGCTCTCGTTGACAGAGAACACATTGGCACCAAAAGCCATACTTTGCATGCAGCTTCTCGCGCCGCGCGTGCACAGAGAGCACGTGGCCATCAGCCGCAAGGTATGACGTCGTGAGCTCCTCACCCGCAGCAATGGGGCACACGGCGCGCACGAACGCCACGTTGTCATGATCGCCAAAGTCTCTCGACGTGTTTGGCTCGCACGCATGGTTCATGCGGCAGAGACGCTCGAAGAGGACGGCGGTCCAAGGCCGTACGCCGTCAAAGCAGTTGCTCCGCAGGATGCCACCCGGCGTCTTCCGAACCCTCTCGAACCCGTCGTCATCGAGCTCGAGCGAGGCGAAGTTGTCACAGAGTTCGAGCATGCGTCCTTGGGCTCCGGCAGGCAGCTGCTCGTACGCGCGCTGCGCGGCGTGCTGGAGGAGCAGGTCGAATTCCGGCGTCGCCTCGGGCTCAGTGGCTGCCGCTTTGGCCGCTCGCGCGAGCAGCGGACCCATATTTGGATCGTCTGGCTGCCAAAAATGGACAATGACGAGAGGCGTTTCGTGCAGGAGCAACGTGCCTGCCTCGATGGGGCGCGTGGCGAAGATCCCCCAGCCGCCTTGGCCGTCGCGGCAGCAGCTGATGCGGTCGGTCGAAAACAGGCCTCGGGTGAGCGCCGGCGAGTCGGGCGGCGGAGCCTCCGAGGAGGGAATGACGTTACGGAGCGAGAGCGAGAGCAGCGGCTGGGCGGCGGTAGTCGGTGCAGGTCCCACGTGCCTGAGCTTGACGCGCCCCGACGCTTTGAGCACGCCCGCCTCCTTGCTCGACGAAGGAGCGACCACTGTCGCCTGCCGTCCATTCAGTTCTGGTTTCGACGTACCGACGATTGTGACCTGTGCCAATGGGGCCGGCCGCAACTTCTCATCCGCAAATCCGATCGCAAGACAATCCAGGCAGACCCACATGGCTTCTTGGCGCTGGATGTAGTGGGTGGCGTCGATGCGGCTACACTCGGCACAGCCGAGGACGAGCGGAGAATCACGCTGACGCGACAAACACTTTGCCAGCTCGCTGTGCGTCGCTGCAGAGCCCGTGAAGAACTCGACGAGCTGAGAGTGAGACATTGGCATCAGGCCATCTTCGCCCAAAGCTACTGTGACGGTGTATGCTTCTGATAGCACAGGGGCGGGCAGCACCCATTCGTATCGAGTGCGGCCAGTCTTCGCGTCGCGGCGCTTGACAATGCCATGAGAAGAGCACTTCGCATTCATTCATTCACAACACACCAACACGCAAAGAATAAACTCAAACTCAAGCGTGAAGGTCGAACACCTCGCACACGTCACAGCCGCTTCATTCTCATGCTCGCGACATGCAACGCGTGCCGCGCTCACAGACACGGATCAGAGTCGCCATACCCCGGGTCAACCCCGGGTCATTCACACGTTCCCCAGCGCTGACCTTTACCAACAAGCGCGACCGCGGTGACAGCGCCCGTCTGTCCTGTGTTTCGTGTGGTAGTGGCTGGTCGGTACCTTGTGTGTCGATTCAACTGACCCTTTCGCAACAAATAGTCTTGCAATTTTTCGCACTGAATGGTAACAACCTACATGTATCGGAAGCAATTGAAATCCACCCTCTAATATATCTGGCTGCCCGCCTGGCTGCTGCCTGCCACGCTGCTCGCCGAGCTGCCGCCTGTGTGTGAATGTGAATAATTGGCCACGCTGCTCGCCGAGCTGCCGCCGCCATCGCCTCCGCCGCCCGCACCGACGCCACCGCTGCCGCTGCTGCCGCTGCTAGTGTGCGCGCTCAGATGTTCGGGAAGGCTCGCGAGCATCGCATCCGACACGGCCCAATCGTCCTCGTCGGCACGCATCGCACCTCCGGGCGCGGCCATGGCCACGGGCGCATCCAGAATGGCCACGGGCGCACTCGGAATGGCCCTGGAAGCTTGGCTGCCGATTGGCAGGGCGTCAGGCAAGTTGGCGAGCACCTCGTCCGACAGCTGCCAATCGTCGTCGTTGGCGGGCGCCGTCGCGAGCGGAGGCGGCGCGGCGGCCAATGGCACTACGTCTTGCAAGCTTGCCAGCGCCTCGTCAGAGATCTGCCAGTCATCCTCGGACGCGGGCGCCGCTGCGGACGCAGGCGACGGGCTCTCGACGTCCGCCATCAGGCTGGCCAGGATGGCTCGGGCTGATTTTTGAGCGACGGCTGGGCGGAACTTGACGTGCGTCACCTGCACGCCATCGCGAGCCGCGCGTACGAGCAGCTCGTTGGTAGGGTCGCGCGAGTCGTCGCCGTTGCCGTCCCAACGCCAGACCTTCAGGCTGCGTTCCCATCGGAAGCCGAGCGGCTTCAAGAGCATCTCCTTGCACTGCTCGGTGTCGCCGGTTACGTCGGTGATGGCTCCGGCACGCTGCACGCAGCGGAGTTGCAGGCCCGTGCCGAGCGGCGCGTCCTGAGGCGTCGCCCGAGGCCGCTTTGCCGCAAAGTGCGAGGTGATAGCTGGCGAGGAGAATGAAGGGCCGTCGTCGGAGAGCCTTGGCGTTCGCGCCGTAGCCGATGGCGGCAACGGGCGCTTCGGGCTTGCGTACGATGGCGATGAAGACGAGCTGATGGGGTCCATGCTGGCGGAAGGACGTGAAGCCATGGCGGCGGCGTCAGCGCTGTGGCCGGGTCCAAGGTCAGCCAGTCACACGCGCTCGGGACGAGTTCTCGGACGACTGTTTCATGCCGCGTTATTACGCAAGTTCATGAAAATTACTGTACGCGCGCGCCGGTGTCCTCAACATTAGAAAACATGGAACCAGTCAAGATTCCGGAGAGTCCAACGCAGTAGAAAAGGTCGAGCCTCGTGTGGACTTGACTTTTCCGCGGAATCCTGGACCGAATGGCTGCTTCTTCGACGACCAGTCCTGCTGAGGCAACGTCCGCTGAGTCGACGTGGGGCAGCGGGTTCGGTGGCATGTCAGTCGTCGCGGCGGCGTTCGCAGCGCTGTCGGTGCCAGCCGTTCTGTCTGGCCGTGCCTCGGTGGCGAAGCAGTCGCTCGGCCACAGATTGGAGGTGCTGATGCTCTACAAGCGCATCCTGCGTACCTGCCAGAGCTGGCCGTCGGTCAAAAAGGCGGAGGTCGCCGCCAGCATCCGCGACGAGTTCCGAACCAATGCCAGCGAAAGGTCTCCCAAGAGGATCGAAAAGATGCTCGCGGAGGCTCGCTCGGGGCTCCAGCAGCTCTCTCATCAGGCGGCGGAAGCGGCCAGAGCGCGGGCGACGCCGGGCGTTCGACGCCGGGATGCAGCCCTTCAGCGTGGAGATCCACGCCTTCAGGCCCATAGGTGGGCGCTCGACGAGCTCGGCGTGGGCGCGAAGCCGACGATGGCCGACCTGAAGCTGGCGTATCGCGAGCGCGCGAAGACGTGCCATCCTGACAGCGGCGGCACGGCCGAGGCCTTCGAGCGACTCACGCGCGCGTGGGAGCACGCGCAAAAGCATTATCCGCGTGTGGTCAAGGCTTGAAAACGCCAGAGGCACATGATGGTATCGTCGATGACTACAACGTTCCACGCGATGTAGCATGTAGGTCGGAGGGGCGCGGTCTTTGTAGGCCGTCCCACAAACTGTATGATGGCGACAATGCAATTTACCCCCGCCCCCCACCTTATATAACCTTGTATCCGATCACAATCCCGCCCGGCAGCATAGGGCAGAAAGCGACAGGGAAAACGTCCCTGCACGCTGGCTTGCACGCTGGGGAGACCAAGACCGGACTAGCACAATAATCAATATATTGGTGCCCATGATTGTTGCCGCATTGGTGGAGACAGTGCGACCCGAGACGAGCGAGCGTGCGTGGAGTGACCGGAGTGACACTCAGTACTTGTGTTGACCGAGGGGTGCGGAGCCGTCCGTTGAGACGGTGTTGTGGTGAGTTCGGATCACCGCGACGTAACTGACTGACTGTCTGGAACCGCTTCGCTCGTTTAGCTTCGTCGAAAGCGTCGTGACGGGCGCGCGCTGGCGCGGCGCTTCGATGCAGTGGCCTGGGTCGGCACTCGGCTCGATCGGCAGCCGGCTGCGCGAGCAGGCGGCGGAGCTGCGCGAGCAGGCCGCGGCCGCTGCCAGCTTAGCTGCCGAGAATGCCAAGGGTCTGCGCGAGGACGCGATCGAGAAGGCCAAGAGCCTGCGTGAGGATGCTGCGGAGGTCGCCAAGGTGGCCGCACTGCAGGCATCGCGGCTGTCTGAGGGCGTCGAGAGCGCTCGCCATCTGGTCCAGGACGCGCGCGCATCCGTCGGGCAGATCCTCGACGATAACGACAAGGTCGAAGACCTGCTGCGCTCCAAGAACCAGCGCATCCTCGACCTGGAGCGCGAGTGGAGGGCACGCTCGGAGGAGCTCGAGACGCTCAAGCAGCGAACCGTCGTCAAGTTCAAGGCCATGTCGGCGGAGAAGGCGGCGCTCGAGGAGCGGCTCCGCGTCGCTGAGGCAGCCGCCGCCGCCGCCGCCGCCTCGTCCACCGCCGCGCCTCCGGACTCACCCATGCCAGCCGGCGCCGGCGCCTGGTCAGGGGGCGGCGACACGCTGATCGCGTTCGACTCTCCCGCGCCGCCGCTGATCGCCTTCGACTCCTCCGACTCGCCGCTGATCGCCTTTGACTCACCCGCCGACGGAGCCCCGCCCGCGACGCCCGCCACCATGGGCGAGAATGGCATGGGCGGGAATGTGATCAGCCCAGCCTCCCTCTTCGCGACCCCAGCCCTACGCTCAGCAGCAGCAGCAGCAGCAGCAGCAGCAGCAAGCCCCCCCGTCGTCGGCGGAGCACGAGCAGCAGTGGCAGGCGCGCGTCAACGCGCTCGAAGCCGAGCTCCGGCTCGCGCACGAAGAAGTCACTGCCAAGGAAGCGAGCCTGAGTGACTTACGATCCAAAGGGAGAGAGGCGCTCAGCCGAATGAAACGAGAGAACACAGAGCTGACGCGCCGCCTGCAAGCGCTCACTACGGCGCTCGAGAAGGCGGAGGAGGCGTCGGTAGGTGCGAGCGAGCGGGCGACGGCCGCGGAGGCGAAGGCGGCGGCGGCCGAGGCGAAGGCGGCGGCGGCGCAGGCGGCGGCGCAGGCGGCGGCGCAGGCGGCGGCAGTGGCCGTCGCTGATGCGCAGGAGAGTGCTGCTCTGCGCTGGCACGCGGCAGCCGAGGCACAGCCGACGCCTCGACGTGACTCAGGGGCGTCGGACAGCGAGGCGGCCGCAGAGGCGGCCGCAGCGGCCGAGATGGCGACGGCGACCGCGGCGGCGGCCGTGACCGAGGCCAACGCGCTACGCGAGCGACTGGCTGCCGTCGAGACGCGTCTCTCGGAGGTCACGGCTGAGCTGACAGAGACGCACGCGCGGCTGGCGAGCGCCCAGAGCGACGCCCGCGCTGAGGTGAGCGCTCAGCTCGACGCGCTCGAGGCGCAGCTGGCGGCGGCGGTGAGTCGAGGGGATGAGCTGCAGGCGGCCGTGGCGGAGGGGGAGGCGCGCAGAGGGGCGCTCGAGACGGCGCTGCAAGCGGAGGCGCTCGAGGCAAGGCAGGAGGCGCAGGCGCAGGCGGCGGAGGCGCAGGCGGCGCAGGCGAAGGCGGCGCAGGCGGAGGCGAAGGCGGAGGCGAAGGCGGTGGAAGCGGAGGCCAAGGCGGCGCAGGCAGAGGCCAAGGCGGCGGAGGCGGAGGCGGCGCTGGCATCTCTCTCGCAGCAGGCATCGGGGGCGGATACGGCGGCGGCGCGCGTGGCGGCGCTAGAGGCGGCGCTAGAGGCGGCAGAGGCGTCCAGGGCGGCGCACGTCGAGAGGTTACAGGAGGAGGCGGCGGCGGCACGCAAGGAGTATGAGGCACTCAAGGCGCGGCTAGAGGTGGCGGCGGCGGAGAGGCTTGCCAGTGCGTCGGGAAGCGTCGTGGTGGCGGCGGCGGCGGAGAGGCTTGCCAGTGCGTCGGGAGGCGTCGTGGTGGCGGCGGCGGCGGAGAGGCTTGCCAGTGCGTCGGGAAGCGTCGTGGTGGCGGCGGCGGCGGTTGGGGTGGCGGCGGCGGTAGAAGCGGTGGAGGGCACGAAGCATGACGGTGTGAAGTGTGAAGACGAGGGCGAGGAGGGCGAGGACGGCGACATGGCCTCCCCCGAGGGCGCAACGGCGGCGACGAAGAAGAAGAAGAGGAAGAAGAAGAAGAGCCGAGCGAGCAAAGAGGAGCCGGAGGCGGCAGGTGACGCGGCGGTGGCTCCAGCGAACGAGCCATTCACAGCGGACGAGCCATTCACAGCAGACGAGCCATTCACTCTCGGCAATCACGAGTCAATGACTGTGCTCATTGCCGGGCTGGGCAGCGAGAGTCCCCTCAGCAACGCCCACAGCCCCAACAACGCCCACAGCCCCGCCAACGCCCACAGCCCCACCAACGCCCACAGCCCCGCCAACGCCCACAGCCCCACCAACGCCCACAGCCCCAACAACGCCCACAGCCCCGCCATCGCCCACAGCCCCGCCCCCCCGGAGACTCCGTCATGGCTCAACCAAGCGCAAGGCGCTCTGATCGACTTTTCGTCATTCAGCGATCGGCCGCCGGCCGCGGCGGCGGCGGAGGTCGAGGCGCTCAACACGGCGCTCTTGTCAGCGTCGGCGGCGGAGGCCGAGGCGAAGGCGGTGGCCGTGGATGCCGAGGCCCGTGCTGTCGCGGCGGAGTCTCGCGCTTCCACAGCCGAGGCCGAGCTCGAGGCGCTCAGCACGGCGCTCCGAGTGGCCGAGGCCGATCGGGAGGCGCTCACTACGGCGCTCGTAGTGGCCGAGGCGACGGCCACGCAGCAGCAAGCGGCCATGCAGCAGCAAGAGGCCATGCAGCAGCAAGCGGCGGCCACTACGCCGCAGCCGCAGCCGCAGCCGCAGCAGCAGGAGCCGCAGGAGGCCGCGCAGGCGCAGGCGCTTCAGGCGGCGGCGGCGGAGGCGCTGGCGCTGGCGAGGGCGGAGGCGGCGGAGGCGGCGCAGGCGCAGGCGCAATCGCGGGCGGCGAGCGCGCAGGCGGAGGCGGCGCAGGCGCAGGCGGAGGCGGCGAGCGCGCGGCAAGATGCCGAGGAGCGTCTCGCCTCAGCGGCTCGATTGCGAGAGCAATCAGAGGAGGAGGCGGCTCGATTGCGAGAGCAATTAGCGGAGGAGGAGGCTCGATTGCGAGAGCAATCAGAGGAGGAGGCGGCTCGATTGCGAGAGCAATTGAGGCACGCGCAGCAACGGGCGCAAGACGCAGAGGCGGCGAAGGAGGCGGCGGAGGCGGCGAGGGAGGCGGCGGAGGCGGCGAAGGAGGTGGCGGAGGTGGAGAAGGAGATGGCCGAGGGCGCCAAAGAGGAGGCGGAGGCGGCCTTGCACTCCGCGGCGATGGCGCGGCAGGCTGCCGACGACGCACGTGAACGTGCCGAGCGCCGTGCCGAGCGCGAGAAAGAGGCTCTCGAGGCGCAGAGGGCATCGCTCGAGGCACAGGTGGAGCGACTGTCGGTGGCGGCGGCGGCGGCGGCGGCCTCGGCGGCCGTGGCGACGGCTGTACCAGCGTTGACGGTCTCTGCGGCGGACAGTCACAGTAGCGCGACGGCGCAAGCGACGCGTTCGGTGGTTCATCTCGACGAGAGCGCGCCGATGGTGATGGGCGAGGATGGCGAGATGAGGCCTGTCATTAGGACGTCATTAGGAGGCAATCAGGTGATGGGCGAGGATGGCGAGATGAGATCTGCGCGGGCCGACGACGTGGGCGCCCACGACAGCGCCGCCGCGGCCACGGCGGGCGCCCACGACGACGCCCACGACGAGGGCGAGGAGCTCCGGCTGAGCGCCGTCTCGAGCGTCGCCGCCAAGCGCGGCGTCGTGCGCAAGCTCGCCGCCGAGCGCGCGCAGCTGAGCGCGGCGCTCGAGACGGCGCGGGCGCAGGCGGCGGAGCTGCAGGCGGCGTGCTCGGTGCTCGCGCAGTCGAACCTCTGATGACCTCTCTGATGACCTCTTAATGACCTCTGATGACCCTAAATGACCTCGGATGGCCCCTCTCCCCACAGGTGCTGGCGCAGTCGAACGACGCCCTCGAGAAGAAGGTGACGAAACTCGAGACGAAGGCGAGCGGCGCGAAGGAGAGTTTGAAGGAGGCTCACGCGGAGGCCAAGGAGGCCAAGCGGCTGTGGGAAATCGAGCGGAGGACCCTCGGCGCCGACAAGGTGGAGCTGGCCAAGAAGGTGACGAAACTCGAAAAGGAGGCGGCGAGCTCTGATGACCTCCCTGATGACCTCTGATTGCCTCCGTCATCAGGTGACGAAACTCGAAAAGGAGGCGGCGAACTTGGCGCTGCAGCTCGAGAGGTGCGGCTGATGACGGCTGATGACGGATGATTACGGATGATTAGGGCTGATGTGCCTCCCTGATGACCTCTCGCGTCTGAGATCGTCTGAGATCGCTCTGAGATCGCTCTGAGATCGCTCTGAGATCGCTCTGAGATCGCTCTGAGCTCCCACCCGCCCTCAGAGCGACGGCTCGGCTGCGTGCACTCGAAACCGAATCAAGTCAACGGCTCGAGAGGGGCACGCTGCCCTCACTGCCCCACGGCGCCGATGACGCGATGGTGGCGCTCGCGACGCTCAATCAGGAGCTCGTGAATGCGAAGCTGCGTTGCGCCGAGAGCGAGGCGGACCGTGCGCAGCTCCGTCGAGAGTTCAAGCGGATGCAGTCGGCGATGGAGAAGCTGCATACGGCCGGGCTCGAGGAAGTGGCAGTCGAGGCAGCAGCACCCTCGCGCCCGTCGTCGCGCCCGTCGTCGCCCATCACGGCGGCGGCGGCGGCGGCGGCGGCGGCGCTTACGACCGAGGCCCCCGCGTCCATCGAGCCCGGCGCTCCACAGCACGGCGCTCGACACGGCGCTCTGCCGCACGAGGCCGAGCCGTCCGTCAGCGCCGTGTCGAGCGCCGGCGCGCCGTCGAGCGCCGTGTCGAGCGCGCCGCCCACCCCGATGGCGGCGGCACAGAGGCTGATGGCCACACTGGCGAAGAGTGAGGCGCGCGGCCGACCGTCGAGCTCGAACTTGATGATCGCTGATGACCTCTGATGACCTCTGATGACCTCGGATGACCTCGGATGACCTCGGATGACCTCTGATGACCTCTGATGACCCTTGATGACCTCTGATTGCGTCCCTCATCAGGCGCGCGGCGCGACCCTCGAGCTCGAGGCGATCCGACGCGACCTCGCCGCCGCCCAAGCGGACGCCGCGCGTGAGCTCAAGGGACGCGAGGCGAGTGTGATGAGGGTGGCGGCGCTTGAGACGGCGCTCGCGGCGGCCGAGGCGCGGGAGGGCGAGGCGCGCGAGGCGGTGCGCTGATGACCTCTGATGACCTCGGAGTGCCCTTGATTGCGTCCCTCATCAGGCGCGCGCGCGAGGCGGTGCGCTGATGATCTCTGACGACCTCTGATGACCTCTGACGACCTCAGAGTGCCCTTGATTGCGTCCCTCATCAGGTGCGCGTGCTCACGAGCGAAGTCGACACTCTCGAGGCGAAGGTCAAGAAATCTCCAGGAGCTCGAACTTGATGGCCCCTCCTAATAACCTCCGCATGACCTCCGCATGACCTCCGCATGACCTCCTAATAACCTCCGCATGACCTCCTCATGACCTCCCTGATGACCCTTAATTACACCATCAGGTCAAGAGTCTCCAGGAGCGTAACGGCAAGGCGAAGGAAGTCGTGCTCAAGCAACAAGACGAGCGCAAGCAGCTGGTGAGCGAGTGTGAAGAGATGGGGAGGCAGCTCAAGGTCCGTTCAAAGGAGGTCGAGCGGGCGCAGGCGGAGGCGGCCGAGGCGCATCGTCAGCTTGAGAAGCTCAAGATGAGCCTCTCGGACGCTGTGGGGAAAGCGAGTGTGCTCGCCGAGGCAAAGGCGGCCGCGGACAAGGCGGCCAAGGGCGCAGCGAGCGAGCGAGACGCGTTCCAAGCGAAGGTCGAGAAGCTCGGGGCAGCCGGCGCCAAGGTACGTTGATTGCCACTGATTGCCACTGATTGCCACTGATTGCTCCTCGTCAATCTCCTCATCGGGGCGGCCGGCGCCAAGGTGCACGCAACGCTCGTCGACTGATGACCTCTGATGACCCTGAATGACCCTTGATTGCATCCCTCCTCAGGTGCAAGCGAAGCTCGTCGCGGCCAAGGAGGAGCTCGCGAAGGAGAAGGGCGCGTCGGAGAAGGCCATCAAGGAAGCCAGCGCGCTCAAGAAGCAGCTCGAGGTGCTCAGCACGACGCGCGAGCGCCTCGAGCGTGATGCGATGCGATGGCGGGAAGAGGCCGAGGACGCGCAGGCCGAGAGCGACGCGATGCGCACGCGCGTCTCGGCGCTCGAGCGCGAGCTCGCGGGAGCTCAGGGGCTCGTGATGCAAAAGGAGCTCTTGCTGGCCGACCTCGACCCGCATGCCTTGACGAACCTCAAGTCGGAACGCGACGCCGCCGCCGACGATGCCAACGGCTTTCGTACGCGCGTCGAGAATCTGAGCCGCGAGCTTGGGGCCGTCAAGGCGGAGCTCTCCGAAGGGCGCCAAGCGTGGGAAGGGGAGCGTCGTCGCTTCGAGATGCTGCTCTCCCTCGCAGCCGCCAACAAGGCCCTTGGTGAAGCGCCCGCGACGGCGCCAGCGCCCGCGACGGCGCCCGCGCCCGCACCCACGCCCGCGCCCGCGCCCGTGCAGAGTTTTGGGGGCGGGTTTGCGGACTTCTCGGCCGACTTCTCGGCGGGCTTCGGCGACGCGGGCGACGCGGGCGACGGAAGCAGCAACGGTGGGAGGGCGGCGGCGGCGGCGGCGGAGGCGACCGCCGCGCTCGAGACGGCGCTCGAACGCGCCGCGTCCGCCGAAGCCCGCGCTGATCAGGCCGCCGCCAAGTCCGCCGCTGACGCCGCCGCCGCCGCAGCGCGCGAGCGTTCCACACTCGAGTCGATCGGTGCGC
This sequence comes from Chrysochromulina tobinii, assembly GCA_001275005.1. Taxonomy (NCBI): domain Eukaryota; phylum Haptophyta; order Prymnesiales; family Chrysochromulinaceae; genus Chrysochromulina; species Chrysochromulina tobinii. Next base: position 3,789 of record JWZX01001972.1, on the reverse strand, counting down.
TCGAAACGGCGCTCCGATCGGCGGAGCAGTCGCGCGCTGCGGTGGCGGCCGAGCTGGCAGCCTTGCAGCACGAGCGTTCGATGTCAGACGAGGAGCGCAAGGAGAAGGCCGCGGCGCTCAAGGCGAAGACGAAGGCGTACGTGACGGAGCTGCAGCAATCGTATCAAGTAGAGAGGGCGAAGCTGACAGCCGCCTTGCAAGCTGCGGAGGCGGCGGCGAGTGAGGCGCGCGCTGAGCTAAAGTCGATGGCGGCCGCCGCCGCGTCCACCATTGCTGAGCATGAGGAGAAGCGCGTGGCGGCCGAGAGGGCGGCCGCGCTGGCCGCGCAGGACGCCGCCGCGCAGGCGCGCCATCGGCCCCTGAGCGCTCCACAACGGTCTACTTTCGAGACGGAGGTGACGGGCCTGCGCACCGAGCTTTGATGACCTCTGATGACCTCCCTGATGACATCCCTGATGACCTCTCTGATGACCTCTGATGACCTCTGATGACCTCCCTGATGACCTCTGATGGCCTCTGATGACCTCTCTAATGACCTCTGATGACCTCCCTGATGGCCTCTGATGACCTCCCTGATGACCTCTGATTTCCTCCGTCATCAGGTGACAAGATTGCGCACCGAGCTCGAGGTGCTGCGGGGAGCGAGCGGCGCGGCGGGCGAGGCGAGCGCAGCCAGCCACGTGGCGGCCGAGTGGCTCGCGGCCGGGGATCGAGATTCGTATGAGCGCAGTCTGATGCGGGCCGATGCGGGGCATGCCGCCCGACTGGCAGCGCTCACGATGGCGCTCGAAAAGGAGGCGAGCGCGCAGGTCGAGTGGCAGCGCATCGCCGACGCGGCCAAGGCCGAGGCGGAGGGGACGCGACGGCAGCTCTGCGCCCTCCAACGCCAAATGGAGCGGCTGGTCTCTTCACAGCTCGACGATGACGCCGCTGTGAATGAAGTGGCCGCTGGGAAGCTCGCGGCGCTCACGCCGCAGGAGCTGCGCCGGCAGGTGGCGTCGCAGCGCGCCTGCATCAAGTCGCTCGACGAGGCGCTCGCGCTCGCCCAGGCGCGGGTGCATCTGCTCGAGACGGCGCGCCCGGTGGCCGCCAAGCCCAGCACTGCGAGGTGAGAAATAATCACAAGGATACTGTAGTAGACAGAGCAGAGAAAAGAGAGATGAGAGAGAATAGTACAATTTAGGACTGAAAGCTGTAACCTGTATGATATTGCACCTTCGGCACAACTCTCGCGCGTCGGGTTTCATACTACGGCTGTCAGTTGAGAGTTGTCCACCGTCGACCGTGCGTGTACACGTCGCGCTTCCCCTGCTAGCAACGAGACGAGGGCGTGGGCCACCATGAACGCCGGTCAGAATCACCATTCAGTGAGTACGCAGAGTAACCACAAGTTAATCGACTTGTTAGAAGTTTATATTTGGAAATCCGTTCTTATTTGGAGAATTTGGGCCCGCGGCGAAGCCGCCAGGGACACGAGCGCCTCCACTTCCGGTCCGAAGCCTTGTTCCCTTTGGACGAGCGGTCGCCGCCGGACGCGATCGCGGCATGGCGACTGGGTCGATCGTCTTGGCGATCGTGCTCGAGGTGGTTGCCGGCTCGCTGGTCTCGCTCTCCATGGTTGTTCAGCGGCACGCCTTGATTTACCCGAACCCGGAAGGCAGCGACGGCAAGGTGCCACTCCTCTGCGTGCGCATTGCGCGCTGGCACGCGTGGTTTGTGGGACTGATCATGTACGGCATCGCGTCGGTCTTGAAGATTGTGGGCTTCAACCTGGGTCCCTTGACCATTCTGGGCTCCATCTTCGTGGGCGCACTGCTCGTGACCAACCTATTCCTCGGCCATTGGCTACTTCGAGAGGAGGTCACCGTCACCAAGGTGGTCGGTTCGCTGCTCGTGCTTTGCGGCAGCATAGTAGTGATTGCTGCCACGCCCTCTGGTGTGCCCACCTCGTTCACATCAGCGGACATGCAGCGGCTCCTTCTTTCTTTCGAAGCCCTCTACCTCGCAAGCATCGTCCTCATCGTCCTGATCTGTTTCGTCTTCATGTTCTATGTCGAGCGCACCTACCCGCCACCCACCACGCAGGCCGCTCGGAGGCTTCGTGCCAGTCGTGCGGCCAGTCGTGCCGCGCTCAGCCCGACGTCGCCGCCCTCGTTGCACGTGGCTCACCCCACCTTGTCGACGTTGCCAACGACGGCTGTGCAGCCGTCGCTCCGCCTCAAGAGCCTGATGGTCTTCGTCTACCCTGGCTCACTAGGGCTCAACGAGGCGTTTGTGGATATTTGCGCGCGCGCGTACTCGACGATGCTCGTGCGCTGCGTCTCGCAGGATGGCCTAGCGTCGTGCCATGGCTGGCCGCTGTACCTATTGATGGGCACCGGCATCCCGGCGGCCTTCTCGACCGCGTATATGCTCAAGGTCGTCTTCGAGCGCTTCCAGACGACGCTTGCGCTGCCGATTGAGTACTCGTCGCTCAATCTCTTCTCGGTCATGGGTGGGCTGCTCTTCTTCCAGGAGGTCGACTACATGCAGCATTGGCAGGTGCGTGCGTGATGGACGCCATCGACTGCCGTTGAAGTCGACTTCGTGGAGCATTGGCAGATGCGTGAGTGCCTTGGAATGCGGCTGATTGCCCCGAGTGATGGCCGCTCAAGCATCGAGCGCTGGCAGATCCTCCTCTGATGGCCACTAATTGCCTCCCTCATTGCATGCATCGAGCGCTGGCAGATCCTCCTCGTGATCACCTTGATGGCTCCTCGTGATTGCCTCCTAATGACCTCTAATGACCCTTGATTGCGCCCCTCAGATCCTCCTCGTGGTCATTGGCTGTCTCATCATGACCCTTGGTGGTTTCATGCTCGTGGCGGTCGGCTTGCTCGAAGAGCTCCGTACCGAGCACACGCGCCGAGCCGCGACGCGCCGTGCGGCAGGCGAAGGCGACGCAGGCGGAAGCGAAGGCGTAGGCGAAGGCGGTGGAAGCGGAGGCCAAGGCGGCGCAGGCAGAGGCCAAGGCGGCGGAGGCGGAAGCGGCGCTGGCATCTCTCTCGCAGCAGGCATCGGGGGCGGATACGGCGGCGGCGCGCGTGGCGGCGCTAGAGGCGGCAGAGGCGTCCAGGGCGGCGCACGTCGAGAGGTTACAGGAGGAGGCGGCGGCGGCACGCTAGGAGTATGAGGTGTTCATGCTTTATTGCACGTTGGCGTCGTGGCGGGCGCCCGCGTCGTGGTAGCAGGCGTCGTGGTAGCAGGCGTGCGTGCGCGCGCGCCATCTGCATGATCCCTACGACACTCGACAGGCCGGCGGCGGGTATTTGGCATATCTACCGTACCATAAAGCCTGGCGGGCCTCGCCCTCGCGGGGTGATGCGTGCATGCCGCTATCGAAGAACCTACGAGGCCCGATAAAAGCGGTCGATTTGTCTCTGCTCCTCTCGACGCTCTCGTGAACTTTCACGTAACCATGCACGTAACATCACGTAATTCTATTATTTCACGTTCCGACACCGCGCGGGTCTGTATCGTGTATGGAGAGACGGTCACAGCGCACACGGTCGCGGCTCAAGCGGGTGAGAGTCCGCTGTCCGGCCGGACTGCACCGAGATCTGCAGTCTCGCCGGGTCACCCTCCGGAGGTCATCGCCGTGGCCTGCTCCACGACACTGCTAAGCCACAGGCAACAACTGCCATGGCCACACCCAAAAGCAATACCAACTTCCGCCCATCAGTGTCGCCTCCTAGCTCTGCCGCTCTATTTTCGATGATCACCTCCACCGCCGCTGTCGCTGCCGCTGCC
>JWZX01001971.1:0-17896 GCA_001275005.1 Chrysochromulina tobinii | reverse complement strand
GGGGGATGGGATAGGGGGATGGGATGGGGGGATGGGATGGGGAGATGGGATGGGGGGATGGGATGGGGGGATGGGACGGGGGGATGGAGGAGGGCGAAAGCTCGGCCATGTCGCGGTGAACGACAGAGGTTATCTCTCAGCTGAGGTCGGCAACAGCCTCTAGGTTATCGTCATTGCTCGTGTGGAGAGGGGGGCGTGAGGGTGAGGGTCGGCTGTGCCAAACGCCGTCGTAGCGCTGGTGCGCGTGAGCCATGAGTCATGTGCACGCGCGCGAGCCATGCGATGTGCACGCTCACCAGCCGATTGACGTGCTGCAGCGCGAGCCGGAGCATGGTGAGCTCCTCGGTCCAGTCACGGTCCCAGTGGAGCATGCCCAGCTGAGGGTCAGCGAGCTGCACAAAGTCATACCCACCCTGCCATTCACCCTCGGACTCGTACTCGAGACCCTTGAAGACGCGGTTCTTGGCGAGGTGGAAGCGCCCGTTGAATGCGGTGAGCGATGCGTTGAGCCATGCTCTCAGCTCAGCCGCCGCGCCGCCGCCGTCGTCTTCGTCGTCGTCGATCGCATCGAGGGTTAGGGATGAGGCGAGAGAAAGCCGAGGCGTTTTGGCCGAGGCGGCGGCGAGGCCTCCACCACCAAAGGGCAGCAGCAGTCCCTCCTGCGCCAGGCAAGCGAGCAGGTCCGCCGCGTCCGAGCCACTCCAGTGCGTTTTGAGATTCTGCATGGCGTCATACGGCAGCCCTAGGGTGTGCGCGTACACGAACGAGTGGAAGCTCGCCCCGCGGCCGCTGCGCGCGCAGATTATCGAGTCGACCCACAGCCGGTAGGCGATCCACAGCTGCAGTGGCACGACCACCCGCCGCTCGGCCGCCTCGAGCACCCACTTCCGGCGCAGGGCGATGAGTGGGTCGATTTCGCCTGACTCGCGCCTTCCGCGCTTCCGGAAGGGCACATCCCCATCCGTTGCGCCCTCGTTGATCGCCGACAGCACCGTCGCGAGCGGCTTGTAGACACGAATCGACCGCCGCAGCAGCAGATCCTCCGTACCGCTGGAGGGAGACGCGGCGGCAACGGGGATTTTGGCTTCGCCGCCATCGCGCTGACCACCTCCGCCGTGTGGAGAGGCGGGTTGGTCAGGGCGAGCGAACCCGGCCGCAGGGGATCGGATTCGGCGTTTTAGCCGTTGCGCGCGCACCGTCACCGCCAGCACGAGCAGCGTGGCACCCGCGATGGCCACCAACCCACTGTCGCCGACGACTATTGGCATTGAACGACAAGGAATCGCTCGATGCAGCCGCGCCGGAGAATTCCTTGGTGATTGCGCATCATCAAGCATCAGGGCGCAACGTGTACCAAATCAAGACAAGTCAAGTTGACTTGACTTGACTTGACTTGACTTGACTTGACTTGACTTGACTTGATCAACAAGACTAATAACTGACATTCCAAGAAATTGGGACGAGTTGACATGTGCACTGATGAACTGATCCCTTGTGAGGTACCGATGTACACAGCCCGCGCCCCGCGGCACCCATCGAGGCTCGCGTTTGTCTACATTTCAGCTGTTATGCTGTTTACAAAGTTCAAGATAAAGTGATAAACAAGCGTACAAGCCCCTGCGTCGTCGCGAGTGTGAGAGAGAACTTTGTAACTTACCAAGCTACCTACACATTGGCAGGACCGCGAGTGTGAATCAAAAACTGTGATACTGAGTCGCGCTGAACGCGGCTCGCAGGGGATGAATTGGCTTTGATTGTGAACGCGCTTTTGTGTTTTGAGTTTGGTGTTTTGTGCCTGTTGGCGGGTGGTCCGGTGTCTTGGGTGTCGAATTTTAAACAAAGTGAAAATGATCGCGTTGCTGCGCTGCGGGTCACTACTAAGTGTCAAGCCGGACTGGGCAGTCAGTCGGCCTCATTTCGTTGCGGCGGTTCGTCGCCGCTCGTCATGCCCGCCAGCGAGCACGAGGCGAACCTCGAACGGCTCAAGGCCAAAGTGAGCGCGGCCGACGACCTCGATGAGAAATTCTACTTTGTGCAGAGGGCCGCAGGCGACGCGCTCGCAGCCAACGCGCCGGGGCTCATCGCGCGGCTGCAGGAGGCGGGCGCCATCTCGGCAGCTGAGGCGGCAAGCCTCTTTGGTCGGCTGCTGAGCGCGGCGTCCGTGCCGCCGGAGGCAGCCGCTGCCGCACCGGCCGCCGCGCAGCCGCCAAGGCCGCAGCCCATGCCTGGCTTGCCACCGCCAGCGCAGGCACAGGAGCAGGTGCCGGATGCGCCGTTGCAGGCGCGGGTGCCCACTGCGTCGCCATCGGCGTTGCGCGCGCAAGCCGCATCGGTGCCCGTGCCCGGCAATGCGCCAGCGGCAGCGGCGGCGGCAGCGGCGGCGGCGGCGTCCGCAGAGGGTTCCGAGGCGGCGGCCCTCGAGGATCGAGAGGTGCTCGCGCGCGCGGTCCAGCTCGGGATGGATGTGCGCGCCGATCGCTCCTTATTATGGCTGGCGGCGGAGGCGCTCAAGGCGCCACTGCCCGCCGGCTGGCAGGTGCGTCACGACGTGCTCGGCACACCTTACTACTTGGAGGAGGCGACGCAGCAGAGCCGGCGCGAGCCGCCGACGAACGAGTCGTACCGCGCGCGCTTCTTCGCGCTCAAGCGCGAGCGCGTGGGCTACCGCGAGCTCATGCTCTCTCGGGTGACCTCGACGCATCTGTGCGATGCGCTCGCGGCGCTCCCTGAAGCCGAGGCGCAACGTCTCGAGGCCCTCTTCGAGCAGCATGACCGCGACCAGGACGGCGTCGTCTCGTACGGCGAGTTTGCGCTACTCGCCGACGAGGCGGCTGTACGCCAGGGAGCGAAGCCCTTCCCGCCCGCCAAGCTGCGCTCTATCTTTGTGGCGGCGGACTTGAACGCGGACGGGGGCGTCGACTTTAACGAATTCTGCCGCGCGCAGATGAAGAGCACGTCCAAGCGGCGCTCCAGCTCACGTCGCTCGTCGCCCACGCCCTCGCTCACGGCCTCGCGGGCCGGCTCGCAGGCGGGGGACGACACGCCGCGCTCGTGGCCAAACGCGACGCCACGCCAGTGGCCCACGCCGCCGATGACGCCACGCGACCCCCTTGACTCACCCTCGACGATGTCCGTCGCGTCCACGCACTCGATGTACTCATACGCGGGCTCGCGGGCCGGCTCGCAGGCAGGCGACGACACGCCGCGCTCGCATTACGACGCCCATTACGACGGCCAAGCTCCCGACTCGCGCGGCAGCGGCGGCGGACGCGGCGACGCTTTCGCGGAGGTGCTATCCGGCCTGCTCGGACCGCACGGACCGCCCTCAGTCAGTCGCTCGAGCGCACCTTCCTTTTCGGGACGGTCGGGCGCGTCCGATGGACCGAGTGGCGGCTCAGATGACGTGTCCCCCGGCGGATGTGGCGGGTGCGGAGGCGGCGGGAGCGCCCTCTCGTTCGCCACGATGTGGCCAGTCCCGCTCCTCGCGGACAACAGCGGCGCCTCGTCCCAGTATGTGGGCAGCGCCTCACCGCCATACGTCAGCGGCGGCGGCGGCCGCGGGAGCGCGGGCGGCGGAAGCCTGCGCGATAGCCCGATGACAGCGACGCGGCCGACGCCACCGCTGCCGCTGACGGCAACAATGGCGCTGCCGCCTTCGAGCCGGGCGGGCTCTGAGGCAGCGGGCTCGGGGGGCGAGGCGGCGGAGGCAGTGTGGGGGCGATTGAGGCTCGATGGCGGTGGGAGTGACGCGGCGGGCGTGCCGCCCGTCTCGCTGCTGCGGGGCGCCGAGCACGTGATCGGCCGCTCGAAGGTGTGTAAGCTCGTCCTCCAATCGTCGCGCATCTCGGGCCAGCACGCGGCCTTCTTTGTCACTGCGGGCGCCTTGCTGCTCGAGGACCGATCGCGCTACGGCACCTTCCATAACGGGAACCTCATAGGCAAGGGAGGCTCGGTGCCGGTGCACCATGGCGATCGCATCTCGCTCCTCGCGCCCGCCCCCCCCGATGGGGTCCTCTTCCGCCTTGAGATCACCGACCCGCGCGCCCTCGATCGCGTCGTCGGCACCGGTACCGGGCGCGCCGGTGCCGCGCCGCCGAGCGCGCGTGCGGGCATGGAGACGTCGTTCCGAGGGCCGCCGCCCGCGGTGCGTGGAACAAGCCTGGAGGAGCCACCGATGAGCTGCCGCATGTCTTCGGCCGCCTCAGTCGCCGAGACCGAGGCGCCGACTGAGGTGGGGTGGCGGCAGCCATCCCTTGCGACGGCGCCGCCCGGCGCACCGCCCGCCTCTCAGTACGTGGTCACGCCGGCGGCTTCTTGTTTGACCACGCGGCCCATGACCGCGCCTCCGCCGCTGCTGCAGCCACCCTCGGCCGCCGCCATCGCGGCCGCGGCCGCGGCGATGCCGCCGACGCCCATACCCTCTCGTCTGCCGCCCGCGGGACCACCACCTGGTTGCGCCTGGGGCCACGCGCCACCGCTGCCGCAACGGATGGCGTCGCCGATGGGGCCGCCGATGGCGCCACTGATGGCCCCGCCGATGGCGCCAGCCCACATGGGAATGGGATGTGCGCCCCTCTCGTTTGCCATCAACCTGACCGCCGCTGCCACCCGCTTACCGCCGCCGTCCGCGACGGCCACGTCCGCCTACGCCGACGCCTCGCAGATCGGGTATGCGGGCTCGTATGCGGGCTTGAGGCACGAGGGCGCTGGCGCCGTGTTGGGCGCCGAGGCGGACCGTGGCAGCAGCGGTGACGGCTACGGTTACATGGCTGGCGGTTACACGGAGCACTCGCACGGCGGCGTGTCTACCGGTATCGGAGCGCCCAATGCAACGCGAGACCTCTCACGGGACGAGCCGTTTTTGCAGATCCAGCGTCTGCAGGTGGAGGCGATCGCGGAGGCAGCGGCGAGCGAGCGAGAGAGCGCCTCCAAACGCTCCTCCAACCCGGTGTCGCGCCTGATGCGCTCGATGAGCTTCAAGCTCGGTCGCTCACCCGCCAAGTCGCCGCGCGCCAAAGGGCTTGACGCGGCGCGCTCGCCCCGCAGCCTCGCCTCCTCCACCCCGGGTTCACCCGACGCGTCCCCGCGCTCCAACGCATCCCACCCGGCGAGCCCACGCCTCCCCAGCCCACGCCTCTCCAGCAGCCGCATGATCCAGGACCTGGACTCCGTACCGACCGCGGCCGTGCCGACCACCGGGGCGACCATCGGGCCGACCATCGGGGCGGCCATCTTGCCGACCATGGGGACGATGCGGCAGCCCATTTGGGATCGCGCCGCCGCGGGCGCCCTCGTCACCCTCCCGCCCGAGCTCCTCGGGAGCTCACCCGTCGGGAGTCTACCCGTCGGGAGCTCACCCGTCGGCGCGGGCGAGGCTGGCGGCGCCGGCAGCAGCGGCAGCGCTGGCGAAGGCGCGGAGGGGTTCGACGCCGCGTACGAGCGAGCCGCGGACGTAGCCACCCTGAGCCTGATGGATCGCGCCACCGCGCGCGGCGAAAAGTTTCGGCCGAACGTCACGCGTGCGGACTTTGTGACGGCGGTGCACCTGATGGCGACGCAACTAGGGCTGGCTCTCGAGCCGCCCCAGATTGAGCAGCTCTTTGACGCCGTCTCCGCGGGCGGTAGGACCGTCCAGTTCGACGACTTTGTCGAGGCGCCTTCGACGCGCTACTACCTGCTCCAGCTCGGCCGTGTCGAGCAGGACGGCGCGCCTGGCCGCAGGGCCAAGGGCGTCGAGCCGCACCTCGAGGCGTGAGAGCCGGCGCGCGCCAAGCGCCGCCTCGCGCCCACTGTCACACGTATCCAGGTACCAGCGTACGCTCACTATGAGTTCAGTCTTCCAGTAAAGATTTCGTGCATCCTTGACGCTTGAGCGTTGAGGTTCCGATTCGCACACTCGGCTTCACATCAACCTGTGTGAACCTCTACACAAGCGACTTTCAGTTTCACAGGTGACACTGGTGCAACTCTGACACAGTCACGATGACACACTGACATTCCGACGACGACTACCTCAACGAACTCAAAATCTATTCTCCTGGAGGCCCACGCCCCTACTCAACACCTAATGCTGGGCGCCCTTCCATAGATTCCCATGGATTCCCTTGGATTCGAAGCGACTCGTTTTCACAGATGCGCAGCTGTCTCCCCGCGCTTTGTAAAATGTAAATGCTGGCGCGGCCGCCGCTCGTGGCTCGCTGCCGGCACGTTTATACGTGTAGTGATTTGCACGTGGAGCATTCCGCAAATCGTGCGTGGATTGATGCTCTCGATCCCGAGGTGTACGGCCGCGACGTGCTCCTCGTCGCGGGCGATGTTGCCGACCGTTTGGCAACATTTAAGGATGCGATGCGGCGGATGGTTGAGGCTTTTCAGCTGGTCTTCTACGTGCCAGGAAATCACGAGTTGTGGCTGCTGCGCGACGGGTCCGAGGGCAGCTCCTCGCTCGAGAAGCTTGAACGGCTCGAGCAAGTTTGCCGCTCGCTGGGCGTCATCACCTCGCCCCAACGTGTGCAGCTCGAGGCTGGCGCCGTGCACGTGTGCCCGCTCGTCTCCTTTCACCACACGAGCTTCGACAGCGAGCCCGACATTTCGACGCTGCGTCTCCCCTCCGTTCAGCGAGCCATGGCCGACTGGCGCGCGTGCCGCTTCCCGCCGAGCCTCGAGTGCGGCTCCGAGCAGCTCGCGGAACACATCGACAGGCTCAATGTGCTGATGCTGCGCGCGTCGGCGCGACAGGCGGAGGCGCACCCGGCGCTGTTGCCTTGGCGCCCGCTACCCTGGAAAGGAGCGCGCGCGCGATGAGCCGCTCGTCACCTTTTCGCACTTCCTGCCCCGCATCGAGCTCTGCCCTGAGAAGCGCTATCTGCGCTACCCAGATTTGATGAAAGCCGTGGGCTCAGTGAGTCTGGGACGACGCGTGCACGCGCTCAGGCCGGATGTGCATGTGTTCGGGCACACGCACTTTGGGTGGGACGCCATCCTCGCCGACGACGGCATCCGGTACGTCCAGGCAGCCCTCGCCACCCCCGACGAGCGGCGCTACCGTATGGGGTCGCTCGCCATCGGTGAGATTGACCGCGGGCCGCTGCAACTCTTTGACGGCGAGGCGCACGCCTTTTGCGCCGCGCGGCGAGCCGCGTGGTCGTCGCACTATGAGCGCAATCCGCGCACGCCGCAGGACACGCGCCCGGCGCCGTGGGTGCTCGATTACTACCTTCGCAAGGCGCCGTCGAGGGTGATCCTCCCGGAGGCCTCGTCAGTGAGTGGGTCGGTTCCGCGAGATGAGGGCGGCGCACTGGCTCCACGGCCGGACATTGAGCCCTGAGGTGCCGCATGGATCTGCTGCGGTACGGAATGTCGCGTACGAATTGAGAGGAGATTGCGACAGGTGAGTTTGGTGACTTGACTTGACTTGCACTCTCGCGCGATCGCGTTGTGTTGAACGCTTCCACCAAAAGCGACAAGTCTTGAGAACGACGCTGACGCAGTGTTGCGTAGCGCAGCGCCTCGACTGGCATGTCCGAGGTGGGGCCGAGCAGCCGGCCGCCCAAGGCCAACGAGCTCTATGCGGCGGCGCGCGTGATCGGCAACAAGTGCTTCGACGAGAATCTCGAGTTCATGAAGTGCAAGGAGACCAAGGGCGGCGAGCCATCAGCGTGCGCGGCGGAGGGGCAGGAGGTGCATAAGTGCGTGTACGGGCTGTACAAGGAGATCAGCGCCAAGGCGGGGGCAGAGTTCAAGGCCTATGCGAGCTGCCTGGACGGCGCCGACCTGCGCGTCGCCATGTGCAAGAAGACGCAGTCTGCCTTCGAGACGGCCTTCTATTCGTGAGGCCTTGGTGGCTAGAGTGGTCTTTGCCTCGCGCGCATGCAACGTGGGCAAGGGCTCAGCGACTCGCCCCGCGCGCATGCGCGCACGCACGGGTCTCGCGCGCGTGCTAGTCCGCAAGAGGGCGCGCACGGGGCGCGCGCGAGCTGCGGCTCACATGCCATGTATTGAGAGAGCTCACTGACCCACAGCGGAGAGACTGGAAAGAAATGAGATCATTGTCTTTTATGAAAACTAGGTGGGATGGCGCTCACGGCCTACGCCTGCATGCTTCCAGAGCCCCGTAAACGTGGAGACGCGTTTTGATCCCGGCTCCGCCGCACGCCCGCGGACGCCCCGCACCGCGCACGCGCTTCGTTAAGCGGCCGGCCGGGCGGGAACGGAGCTTTAAGCGTGCCGCCCCGGCACACCCGTCAAACCAAATCGAGCTGAGCTCGCCGTGTGACGCGCAACGCTGCGACGACGCGGCTTTTCAGTAAACGCCGATAGCGTTACACACAGAGCCTCATTCGATGATATCGACGAATTCGTCGGCCGACGCCGTCGCCGCGCGGCCGCCCGAGGAGGCACCCTTTTCTCGCTCAGCTGCGAGTATGCGCGCCGCCTCGCTCGCGCTCACCTCCCCCGCCCCCGAGCTTGTGACAGAGGCCGCAGGCACGTCGGCGCCCGGGGCCGGCGCAGCGGCGCGGCTGGATCTACACTGCGCGAGCACCTCGTCGGCACTGATGGTGACGCGCTTGGCGGCGGCCCGCTTGGCGGCGCCCGCCACGGCGCCCGCCCGGCTCGAGGTGGGTGGTGACGTGGCCGTGGGGGAGTCGTCGCGCTCATAGGTCGAGTCGTACGGAACAGGGAGATTCGGTGATGGAGCACCCTCGTCCGTACCTCGGCCGCCGCCAGCCTCGTCCTCGTCCTCCTCGTCGCCGCGATCACGCGCCGCATCCCACTCCTCGCGGTCGCGGCGACTCATCTCAAACCCCTGGAGCTGCCCCTCGGCGCGCTGCATCTCTTGCTCGCGGTCCGAGAGCGGCCGGTAGCGCTGCGTCAGCCGCGCGAACCACGCATCGCCCTGCCCGGCATGGCGCGGGGCCGCGCGGCTGTGAGCGCTCATCACAGCGCGGCTGCTGCGCCCATCGCGGCATACACCGTCGGCCTCATGCGCGTTGCCGTGGGCGCTCGCGTTGAAGGGCGGCACCACCACGGCGAGTGCCTCCACGGCGGCGGTAGCGCGTGCGGAGGGCGGTGCTGCTGGCTTGTGGCCTTGCGCAAGGCGCACGAGGTGGATGATGGCGTAGAGGAGGAGGCAGACGAGGAAGAGGGAGAGGGCGGCGAGCCACCCACGCGCCGGCGTGAGCACGAGCAGCAGCAGCGCACACAGCGCCGGCAGCGCTAGCAGCGGCGCGGGCAGCGTATAGCTCGGCCGAAGCCGGTGTGGGTGCGTGCGCCGCAGCCGGAGGACGGTCGCGCACTGCACGATGACGTTGACCGCGTAGAAGAACATGGTGATCTCGAGCAGGGCCTCGAGGTGGAGGAGCGTCGTGGCGAGCGCGATGAGCGCGCTATTGAGCGCGATCGCGAGGTAGGGGGTGCCGAGGCTGGGGTGCAGCCGTGCGAGCGGTCCGGGGAGCATGCGCAGCTGAGCCATCGCGACGAGCGCGCGCGACGTGGTGCACATGAGGGTGCACAGCACGCCCACCTCGGCGGTGACGGAGGTGGCGAGCAGAATATACTGGAGGAGGGGCCCGCCCACTTGCTTGGCCACGATCTCGAACTGTCCCTCGCCCCACTCGGGCCAGCTCGAGGGCGGCACGGCCGCGGTGCATGCGGCAAGCGGCAGAGCGTACGTGACTGTCGTGAGCACGAGGGCGGCGGTCAGGGCGCGCGGGAAGGTACGCGGAGCGTCCGAGACCTCGGAGGCGACCATGCCCGCCGAGTCGTACCTGTGTGAAGGGGGCGGAGCGCCGTAGTGAGCACTTGCCTGCCAAAGGAGGCGACCATGCCGGCCGAGACGTACCCGCAATTGTTCCACATCACGAGGGCGAGAAGGAAGTGCCACTGCGCCGCCGTCGTGGGCGGCTCCTGCAGCGAAGGTGTGAACGGCGCAAGCGGCGCTGTGTGGGGCGCTGCGTACGACGCGAGCACGAGGGCGAGCAGCGGCGGCGAGACGAGGAACATGAACGCGACCATGCCGATGCCCACGACACTCGTACCCAGCACGTTGACACCCGCCGCGAGCGCCACCACCGCCAGCCGCAGGCACGAGCCGATCACGTCGGGTGCGAGCTCGCGCCACCAGCTCGCGCCGTGCGCGCCGTGCGGCTCTGGCGGCAGCAGCGGGTACAGCGCGCGCTCGACGTATTGCGCGAGCAGGAGCGGGTACAGCGCGCAGTCGAAGACATTGCACAACAGGTTCACCATCCCGTTCAGCAGCGCCAGCGCTGGTCCGAAGGCGTTGTGCACCCACACGATGTAGCCGCCGCTGTGCGGCATCGCCACCGAGCTGCAAGGAGGGGGGGGGGGGGGGGGGGGGGAGAGAGAGAGCACAGGCCAAGAGCGTGGGTGCGTGAGCGGTGGCGGGGCTACGGAGGAGAGCAGGCTTGGTGTTCAGGCCCGGCACGCGCACAGTTCCGAGACCACCAGGACCATCGGCAATGACCAGACAAGCGTGACGCCGAGAAGCGTGCCGATGGCGAGCAGCGGGCCGCCTGCCGAGACGGCCTCCTCAATGCCGTAGGCGGAGCCGCACACGGCAAAGAAGGTGATCGCCGTCAGCTGCAGCGGTCCAAGCAGGCGCGGAGGTGGCAGGAGGGCATAATCGTCCTCGCCCGTGCCATCATCCGCGATGAACGGGGTCGACAACGTGTTGAGGCGCTTCGAGAGGCGAGAGAACAGAGGGAGTGACGCACCGAGCTGCGCGGCCGCGGACATGACTACAGCGCGGTTCGGCTGAGCCGACGTCTGTGAATTCCCCAAGTGATCCTTTCACAAGGCACTTGACACGTGCTAGGGTCCGCGAAGCCATATTCATATCGGGCGAGCGGCGCCGTGAGAGAAAGATGGCGACGATCTCGCGAGGGCCACTCCCCCCGGACGACCCCATCGGACACCTGCGGACGCTATGCGCGCCGGGCGAGCCGAGCAAGCGTATTGCGGCCGCGGTGGCGCTCACCGCCTCGCTCTCACGCGCCGAGCACCGTGGGCTCGCGCAGCAGGCACTGCGCGGCATACTGCAGAGCATCGAGCCGTTGCTGTATGACGCGGAGGTGCAGGTGCTGCGCGCGCTGCCCGCGCTGCTCGGTGCACTCGGTGCGGCGCAGCGCAGCCCCGCTGCGCAGCGCGAGTTTTGCGGCTGGCTCGCCGCATCGGCGCAGCGCACGAGCAGTGCGCAGGAGGTGCTGCCAGGCGGCATGCGGCCGAGCGGCTGGAGCCTGTTGCTGTCGGCGCTGAACGACATGCTGCAGCACCTGCTGCGCGAGGAGCAGGAGCTGCAGCAGCTGCTACCCGCCCTCGCCGACGTGCTCCACTGCGTGCGCTGGATGCTTGAGCGTGTCGAGGACCCTTCGCTGTTTGCGGTCCTGCTGCCGCTGCTCACGACGCTTGGGCGGCGCGAGCTGGCTCCGGTGCTGATACCACACTTTCCGGAGGTCGTCGACTTCCTCCTCGGCTGGGCACTGGAGCCGCGCTCGCCCCTCGCCCTCTGCTCGGACATCAACACCACACTCGGAAGCTTGCGAACGCTTTGGGCACACTCCGAGGGCTTTGGTCTGCGCCTCGCGCGCCATCTGCTCGACGACCTCGAAGGGCTGCCCGCCGAGCCGCCCACACCGCCCCCGGCAGCGCGTCACCACACCACCGCCCTCGCCCCGCGCCTCACACGATTTGCAGGCTGCTTCGGTGCGGTGGTACGCGGGCTGGGCTCAACGTACGCCGCCGCGGCCGAGCAACCCGAGCTCACCGGCCGATGTCTGCACTGCCTGGCGACGCGGCTGCCCATACACGTGACCGCGGCCGCGCCGCCTGCCACCTCCGCGGCCGACCTCACAGCCTTTGCCGAGGACACCATCCTCACGATCGCCGAGGCTCTGCGCGGTCGAGTAGCGCCGCACCACGCCGCCGCCTCGAGGATCCTCCTCGCTCCGCTGCACGTGCCGTCCGCGCGCACGGTGACGATCCTGCGCGCGCTCGGCCATCACGAGCGGCTCGTGCGTGCGCAGGGGAGTGCCCTCACCGCCCAGGCCGCCCATGTCCTCGTCTCTCCCGTCTCCCCAATTCCAAGCCTCTGGTTGCACCCGGAGCCCGCCGTGGGCGCTGCCGTCCTCTCCGCTCACCGGCTACTGCTTTGTGCGCCACACACGTCGAGCGCGGCCGCTTCGGTGCTGCTGCAGAGCTTGCTGGCCACTCTGCGCCAACACGTCACCGCGCTCCCGCTGCCTCCGCCCCCCGCCGCCGCCTTCGCCCTGGGCGCCTCCGCCGTCCTCAGTGCCAACCAGACGAGTGGCTCCGCAAACCCCACAGCTGCCTTCAACCCCATCGCCGCCTTCAACCCCACCGCCCCCTTCATCGCCTCCGATGGCGGCTCCGCCCGTGCCGGCGCGCCGGCCGCGCCCTCGAGCGAGGCTGCCGAGGCTCCGTCAGGCGACATGGAGACCGATGGTGGCAGCGCACCGAGCGAGCTCAGCGCTGCCGAGCGATCACGTGTGCTGCAGGCGCTGCTGGGCTTGTTGGCGGCGGTGCTCACTGAAACGAGCCACGCGTCGCATCTGCTCTCGATCGCGTCGACGCTTCTGCGTCAGCTGCACCCGGTGCGCACGCTGCCGGTGGCGCGCCGCCCCGCCCTCTCGCTCAGCGTCACCATCAGCCTCCTCGGCCTAGCGTACAACACCACCATCGTGCTGCCTCCGCCGCCGGGCGCGGGCACCCCGATGCATGTCTCCCTCGCCATGCTCGCGTCGCAGTGGCGGGCATTGCTCCTCTCGTTGCTCGCGCCCTCCCGAGCGCACACGCACCCTCCCCTTGTGCGCCTCGCCGCCCTGCGCGCAACCACCGCCGCCCTCACCGCCGCCGCCCATGCCAACTCCAACGCCAGCAGCGCCAGCACCGCCGCCGCGCCTGAAGCCGCCGCCGCATCCAGCGCACACGACGACGCCAAGGGCGAGGCCGGCGAGAATGTGGGGTGCAGCTTTGCTGTTTGGTTGGGATGTGAGCTGGGTGCGCGGCGCAGTGGCAGCGGCTTGGGCGTGGGCATGGGCTTGGGACGGTTGGCCCACCTCCTCAAGCACGCCTTGCGACTGGTGCTTGAGCCATGCGCGCCGCTGCGGCTGGCAGCTCTCGAGGCCATCGAGGCGATCTTCCTTTGCATGCGGCAGGAGGCTGATGGCGCAATCGAGCTGCATGCCGCCGAGCTGGGCACGCTGCTGCGTGCGGCGATCGCGCAATTGAGCGCTGGGGATGGCGAGTGCCGCGCCGTCGCCGCTCGCGTGCTCGCGTGCTCCGCGCTTGCGGCCCTTGCAGCCCTCAACCCACACGCCGCCCTCGCCGATGGCGCGCTTGCCGAGAGCGGCACGGGCACCGAGACAGGCGCTACCGAGCGTACGACCGCACCGACGGGCGCCGTCGCCGGCGCCGGCGCGGGCTTCGGCGGCTTCCTTGTCGTCCGCGGCGGTGTTGCCAAGGACGCGGCCTTCGAAGTCGATCGAGGCGGCGGGGTGGCGACGAGCGAACGCTGGCGCCATCTGATCGTCGAGACGAGCCCACTCCCCAGCTATGGCCCTATGCAGTTGCAACGGATGCTTCGGCTCCTCTCGAGCCGCGCGCCCGGTACGGCGCCACTCGCGTCCTTGTTCGCGCGCCAGCTCGTGCTCAGCGGCGCGGGAGCCCTCCCCTCGCTGCGCTCCCTCGTCCGTGTCGACGTGCAGCTGGGCGGCTGGTGGGGCGGGGCTGAGGCAGCTCGATTCCTCGTGCACGCGCGCCTGCGCTCCCCATTTGGCGGGCCGGCACAAACCTTCGAGGGGATGGAAAAGATGCTCACTGCAGCGCTCCCCGCCGGAGGTGCTGGCGGTCCCGGCGCCGTCTCGGGCGCATCGCTCGAGCGGCTGCGCTTGCTGCTGCACACCTTTGAGCAGCTGGAGCGGCAGGTGACCAACGCATGCGATGGCTCCCTCGCGCTGCCGCCGCCTCCTAATGCGGCGCGCCTCTTCTTCGCCAACAATCAGCGCGTGTGCGTCGATTGGTTTGCACGGCTGCGCCCGCGCCTCCTTTCGGCCGCCCTCGCGACACGTCAGCCCGCTTCGGTCGCACGGCACGCGCAGCTTCGGCTCGTTGACCTGGCCGCGCGCGGTGCAAGCTACTGCGTGCGCACGCCCTCGACGGGTCGACTCGACTTGCAAGAGGGGCTGCTGCGCAACATGCAATCGTGTCTACGCGATGTCGAGGGCACGCTGTACGTGCTCATGGACGCGCTGCTCGAGCTCGGCGGCATGCAAGTCACCGACGGGCTTGCCGGCTTCGTCAAGCGCAAGCTCGGGCCGTTGCATGCCGCCGCGCTGCGCTCGCAGCAGGACAGGCAGAAGCCGCAGACGCTGCTGCTGCAGCGCGACAGCGCCGCGACCGCGCCGCGCATACACGAGCTCAGTACGGCGTGGGTGCCCTGGCTGGACGGTATGCGGCTGCGAGCCGCCGGACGACTCGAGGAGTCGCTGGTCGAGCTGCGTGCGCTGCTGGACACTCCCGCCGCCGCCATGGCCGCCGAGCCCGCCCAAGCGAGCTACGTAGCCGGCCACGTGAGTGCTTGCTATGCCGAGCTGGGCGAGGTGGACGAATTGCATGCGTGGCATGCCGTCCTCGCACAGTACCGCACCGGCAGCGGCGGCAACGGCGCTCCACACTTTGCTCAACCGCTGAGTGCGAGGGCGTGCTCAGTGCTGGGGTGGCTGCATTCTTCGTCGAAGGAGGGGGGCGATGCTGCCGCCGCCCCGCCCCTCGCCCCGCACGCACCCGCTGACGAGCCTCCAACCGACGCCGGCCGCTCAGCGTCTGCACTGGCCGCCTGGCCAGGGGTCCAAGGGCCGCAGTTGCAGAGCCTCGAGCGACTCGCCGCCGCCATCGCTGCCCCGCCCGACGACCCCCCGGCCGTTTCCGCCGCCGCGCACAGCAGTGAACCGTTGCTCGACGAGCTTGCCCTGAGCTGCGGCCTCGGCGCGCGCGTGGCCTCGGGCACCTTACCCACGCTCCTCCACCTCCAAGCCGCGAGCGCCGCCGCGAGCGCCGCTCGCGCCGTCGCCACAGGGCGTGGCGGCGTGGGCAACGCACTGATGGGCGGGTGGCCGAGTGTGGGCGCGGTGGCCCAGCTCCTGGATCATCAGGCACAACATGCCGGCGCGTGGCTCGCGCTGTTGCGAGCGGAGGAGCGCGCCCACCAAGCCGCCACCTCCGCCACCTCCGCCGCCACCGCCACCTCCGCCATCTGCGCCGCCTCCGACCATGCTGGCAGTGGCGCCCTGCTTGGCCTGCGTCTGGCGCTCGCCCGTCTCGCGAGACGCCGGGGGAACGCGCGCCTCGCTTCACGGCTCGTTGCAGGGGTTGCCTCGAGCAGCACACTCGATGCCGCTACGGCGCTCCGTGGCCGGTATGAGTCCATTCTGTTGCTGCGCGCGACGGGACAAGCCTCCGAGGCGCTCGATGCTCTGTGGGCGGCTGCACAGCCTCTCATTCGCGTTGTGACCGCCCACGACGAGGCCGCCGCCGATGCGCCGCCGCCGGCTGCTCACACGCCCGCACCCGCGACGCCGCTCGACCTCCTCCATGCCAAGATGTGCCTCAAGCTCGCTAGTTGGCTGCAGGAGCGACCGCTGCCCTCGGAGGGGACGGTGGTGCACGGCGCGATGAGTGAGGCGGCCCTCGCACGCCGCAGTGACGAATCCCGTGGCAGTGACGAATCCCGTGGCAGTGACGAATCCCCCTCGCCCGCGCCGCTTACGGCTGATGAGCTCATCGCGGCCTCCGAGTCTGCGTGTGGGCGTTGCCTGCATGCGGCGACTGTGCAAGCCCCCTCGCGCGCGAAGGCTCAGCTGCGCCTCGGCACATGGTGCTACCGTCAAGGCGTGGCTGTTCTCAAGGGGGCCGGCGGCGGTGGCGGCGGTGGCGGCGGTGGTGGCGGTGGCGGCGGTGCGACCGGAGCTGTCGCAAGCACATCGAGCGGCAGCGGCGGCGGCGTCGAGCTGACGCTCACCGAGCGAGCACAGCTGCGCCACCTCATTGTGAGCGCCTTCCCGCAACGGCTGGCGAGTGCGCCGCACACGTATGCGCTCATTGCGGCGCTCCTCGTGAGCCACGGGCGATTGGCCCTCGACGACAGCGCCGCACACGACACGGGTGCCGTCGAGGGCGCAGCAGCGGAGCGAGAGCTCTGCGGGCGCTTCGAGGAGACGTTTGGGGCCGGTTGGGATGAGGGGAGCGCCCCTCTCACGCTCACGGAGGCGGGTGAGCGGCTACTCGCCTTGTGGCGGGCGGTGCGCGAGCGGCTTCTCGCTCCGCTGCGCACGGCGGTACGCGCCTTTTTCGCCTATCTCCGCCTGAACGAGGCCCAGGCGGCCGCGCACACGAGTGTGGCGGTGCCGCTGCGACTGCTGCGGCTGCTGTTGCGCCATGCAACCGATCTGCAAGACGACTTTGCGGCTGGGATGGCGGCGACGCCGGCGCTCGGCTGGAGCGGCGTGGTGCCGCAGCTCTTTGCCCGACTCGCACACCCGGAGCCGACGGTCCGATCGCACGTGCAGACGTTACTCATCGCGATCGGGCGACGGCTGCCGCAGCTGGTCCTCTACCCTGCTATCGTAGGCGCTGACGAAACTCCCGCCAACCTCGCGGACGCCGTCGTGAGCACGGCCGCGCTGCCTATGTCGGCCAACGCCATCGAGGGCACTGGCGGGGCGGGGCGGGCAGAGCGGCAGGCCATCTGCACCGCCCTCGGCATGCACAACCCCCGCCTGCTGAGCGAGCTTCGAATGCTGATCAGCGAGCTCGGCCGCGTGACACTGCTGTGGGAGGACCACTTGCATGGAGTCCTCGCCTCCCTCCAATCGGACGTGTCCACAAAGGTGGGCAAGCTGCGGGAGGAGGCACGCCGCGTG
Organism: Chrysochromulina tobinii; assembly: GCA_001275005.1. NCBI lineage: Eukaryota > Haptophyta > Prymnesiales > Chrysochromulinaceae > Chrysochromulina > Chrysochromulina tobinii. The sequence goes on along the minus strand of JWZX01001971.1, from coordinate 941 downwards.
AGGGCGAACCCGAAGCTGACGCACGCCGACAAGGCGCGCATCCTCGGCGAGAAGTATTCGGCCATCATGGCGCCTGTGGTCGCGGCCCTCGAGCGACACGAGCGCGCCCTCAGTGCGCCGGCTGGCACGCCTCACGAGCGAGCCTTTCAACAAACCACGGGCCGCGCGTTGCGTGCCGCGATCGCCGACTTCCGAGCCCCCATCTCTTCTGCATTTGAGACGTGTTGGGAGCCGTTGAGGGAGCTACAGCGTACGTTGAGTGCCTACCTCCGAACGCCAACGTTGCCACTGCCACTCCTCTCCCCTCACCTGGCGGGACTGCGAGGCTCGCTGATCCCGATGCCCGGGCTGAGCAGCGACCAACCCCTCGCCGCCGCCGCCGCGCCAACGCCAAGACGCGCCACCGCCGCCACCGCCGCCACCGCCGCGACGAGCGCACCGCCCGGCTCGCACGTCGGCGCGTCAGGCGCCGTCGCGGGCGCTCCGCCCGAGGAAGCGGCGGCGGTGCGCATCGAGCGGTTCCTGCCCGAGCTTGCGGTGCTGCCCACCAAGACGCGTCCCAAGAAGCTCACCCTCCTTGGCTCGGACGGGCGGCAGTACAACTACCTGCTCAAGGGGCGTGAGGACTTGCACTTGGACGAGCGCATCATGCAGCTGCTTCGGGTGGTCAACGGCATGCTGCGCACCGACCGACACACGCGCGCGGTCGATGCGATGAGGGCGCGAAATTACGCGGTGCTCCCTCTGGGCCCTCGATCAGGTCTCATCCAGTGGGTTGAGGGCGTCACCCCCCTCTTCTCCATCTATAAGGCGTGGCAGGTGCGTTCACACGCGGCGGCAGCCCTCCGGGAAGGAGCGGCGACCAAGGAGGGCGGCGGCGCGCGTGTGAATGCCGAGCGTGTGAATGCCGAGGCCAACGCGAGTGGGGGGGGGGGGGGGAA
>JWZX01001970.1:0-22375 GCA_001275005.1 Chrysochromulina tobinii | reverse complement strand
ATATCGTGAGCCCGCCCACGATATCGTGGGATTTCACGATATCGTGCCCCCGCCCAGGACAACGCACGATACCGTAAAGTGCTATGGAAGACGAAGCGAAGTCGTCTGTCTCAGTCGAGTACTTTTACTACTTTCCCAGCAGAGCGTCGGCGCAACGTCTGCAGTAAACGTGCGTCTAGATGCGGTAGTACGGTAAGTCTTTGCGTTTAAAACTCGTCCGTGGTCTAAAACTCGACATGAATTTCACTGCGTGCGAAAAAACAAGCAGCAAGCGACGTCAATCAGACTCAGTCTAGTAGTTTCGTCGCGGTCCCTCCCGCGCTGGAGCGGCGTCTTCGGGAAATGCACGATGTGCGACGACCTGGCTTTTCGTGATAAACGGGTTCACACGAGTCAACTGTTTCATCCTCATGTCTAGTGGACCGTTGCTTTTCCATTTCGTAAACGCGCACAGCCAAAGCGGTCGGCGCGGAAGACGCGGGCACACGGCGAGAGGGTGGATGGGCGTCGTCGCGGGCACGGTGAGTGGGTCGAAGGGCGTCTATGCAACGGCTCACCACGGCGCTCCATCCCCCTTCCCCACAGGCGAGAGGGTCGAAGGCGTCTATGCAAGTACGGTGCGAGACAATTGGTTCGGCCCGGCCTCCCTCGTCCCGAGAGCAATTAATGGTAATCAGACGCAATTAATATTAATTGCATCTGATGACCACTAATTGCGCCGCCGCTCAGTAAGCGAGCCTGGGGTGCATCATGTGGGCCAGTCTGTCCGGTGACTGGTCGCCGTACAGCCGGCGGTGGATCTCGACCAAGATCGGATCTCGGCCGACGAGCTCGTTCGATCTCGGGTGGATCTCGACCAAGATCGGATCTCGGCCGACGAGCTCGTTCGATCTCGGGGGAGCCACCGAGTGGAAGTACGCCACGCCGTCGCGGGCGCTGGGCGGGCGGGAGGCGGGGCGGGAGGCGGGGCGCGATGCGGGGCGCGACGGTTGGCGCGACGGTTGACGCGACGGTTGACGCGACGGTTGGCGTGACGAACCCACGAAGCGGAGGGCGCTGGGCGGGCGCGACACGGGCCGCGAGTTGGCAGCGGAGCCTGCATGCAAGAGCGAGCCGAGTGTCCCGACCGAGCCTGCATGCAAGCCGAGCGGAGCCGAGCCTGCATGCATGCCGAGCGGAGCCGAGCCGAGCGGGACCAAGGCGAGCGGGAGCATGGTCTGCCCTATCGGCGTCCCTTGGCTTGTATGCATGCTCGCATGCCCCGATGCATGCGCGGCGCGCCCCAGAGACTCGTAGCCCGACAGCTGGGCGATGCCAGGGGCGGCGTAGTAGGTGGTGCCGCCCGTGGAGGGCGCGGGCGGCTGCGGCTGCAGTGGCATCGCGGCGGCGGGAGCACTGCGGCCGACCTCACCGTGCAGCGTGGTCGTCGAGCTAGAGTTTGAGGACGAGTTGGAAGAGGCGATGGGCGTGGCCTGCAGGGTGCGAAGGCGCTGCACGAGGCCCATCTTGCCGACGCCGTTGACAGCGCCGAGATGGCGGTTACCCTGAGGAGGCCGCTCGCTGAGCATATCGATCTTGCGCAGCAACGCAGTGGTCGCCGGCGAGGCAACCAGGTCGAGCTGATGGTAGTACCAGTCGGGATCAGCCGTCGGCTTTGGCCGCTGCTGCTTTAGCGGCAACTGCGACTGCTGCCTTTGTGGCTGCTGCGGTTGCAGCCTTTGCGGCTGCTGCGGCTGCTGCGGCTGCTGGGGCTGCTGGGGCTGCTGCGGCTGCTGCTTTTGAAGCTGCGGCTGCTGCTTTTGCAGCTGCCTTGTGTCGTTCTCATTCCAGGTGTTCGAGTGCCGTCGATGATGCCGCCGCGCGTCGGGCGCAGAAGGTGGCTTCTGCACGACGGGCGTCTTACCGGGTACGTCCAGCTTCGAGGCGCACTTCGCATCTGGTATGTAGAGGTCGAACAGCCCGGTGAGCGAGCCGCGGTTGAGAGGCATTGTGGACGGCAACGTGAGAGCGCTCGTGGAGTTAGCGTGGCCCGTTGCTCCCGCCCCCGCGAAGGGGCAACGCCAAACGGTTTCGTGCCCCGTTCACGTTCACGTTAAATTGCCAAGTCGGCAAGACGCACAGCCACAGGTCCCGTGGAGACACAACGTGGGGGCGCAGAGGTTTCGTGCCCCGCAACGATGGCCTGACTGCGAAGGCGACGAAACAAGTGCTCCGGAGATCTGATAGCTCATCTAAATCAGCTGTTGGGAACTGCGGACTCCGCTCTCCGGTCTATCAAAATCATTTAAATGTTTCAAAGGAGGGTCGGACAGTCTCTACCTATCTGGCTGCCTCGACGTCTTCACAGTAGTGATCAAGCTCGACGTTTCCGTCTTCACCTCGTCCAGGTTCTCGGCGGCGGGCGGCTTCGGCTTCTGCAGGTGGAGGTACGAGCGAGCAACCAGAGGTACTCAGATTCTACTCAGAGGTTTGTACATCGGGCGCACTAACAGGCAAGCACCGGGCGATCAGGTGCACTCAGGGGTCATCACGAAATCATCACACAGATCTGGGGTCCTCAGGCTCGCCTGCAGATTAAGGTACGAGTACACGAGGATAGCAACGACGACGGTGGCCACGCCACTCCAGCTCACCGGGTCGTTCACACCCGCTTGCACGGCCGACGCAAGGATGAGGAGCACTTTCACACCGGAGCCGCCGACGGTGGACGTGAGCGCCGTCGTGAGCTTGATGAAGTAAAAGTTGGACATGTTGAAGAGGAAGGCGAGCATGGAGCCGAGGGCGATGATGCCGATACCAATCCCGCGCGTCTCCGGGTCGGACAGGTAGGCGAGGCTCTCGTGGCGCTCGTCGAGGCACGCCCATGTTGTGAGCATGCATGCGAAGGCGAGCACGCAGTCGTAATAGAGGACCACGGTTGGTTCGAGCCTGGGCAGCTTGTCGCTCGAAAGGCCGTCGGTCAGCATCATGACGAGCACGGGCTTGATCGACGCCGCTGCTAGCCCGACGACGCACATCAGCACGCCCACAAGCTGACTTGTCCCGCCCTCGTCGACATCGTTCGCAACCTTGTACCAGACGGACAGAATGGAGCCGACGCAGAGGCAGAACACGACGAAGACCATCGGAGCTGAGTAGGATTTGCCGGCGAAGAGGAAGGAGAAGAACATGGTGGGCATAGGCATCGTCGCCTTGATGGCCTGGTTCAGGAACAGCGACACGAGCGAGAGGCTCGCGTTGTTGAGCCCGTTCATCATGTACGAGCAGATGCCCATCGGGATGATGAGCAGCTTGTAGTCCCACGCCTGCTGGAACGTGGGGCCGCCCAACTTGGGCTTGATGACCAGCCACTGCAGCAGGTACGCGGCGCCGGCCGACACGAGCATGTGGAACATCGTGTAGAACCACGAGAAGTGGAAGCCCGGCCACTTGCCCTTGGTCAGCGCCCACGAGTTGAACTCGTTGAGCCCGATGTTGAAGATGACGAAGAAGGTGATCGCGAGGACCTGCTTCCAAGCCGCCTTCTCCTCGTCTGCTGATTCGCTCACCCCCATTGGAATGCAAACGCGGGACTGGCCGCATATGGCAACTTCGCTATAAAGGATGCATGCCAACCGAATATGAGAGGGCGCGCGAGGCTTTCTTCATCCTGCCTCCTCACAAAGGCAACGCCCACGAGAGCGCCTTTTCACGTCCATGCAACCGCATGTGCTCGACGCCCGTGGCCTCGCCGCGCTTCGCTTCGCGCTCGCGCTCCACGTCTTGCTGGACCTGCACACGCGCTACGGCGACGGCGGGCTCACCTCGCTTGCATGGTACACCAGCTCGCCCGAAGAGCGCTCCATCCTCGCGCCGCTCGACACGCCGCACCCGCACCCTGTGCACAAGGTGTGGTTCTACCGCGGCGACGTCATCGTGCAGCGGCTGCTGTTTTTGTCGTGCGCGGCGACTGCATGCGCCTTCCTCGTCGGATTCGGCTGCGGAGAGCTCGGCCTCACCTCGCTCTCGCTCTACGTGCAGGTGACGGCGCTGCATGGCCGGTGCGAGGCTGTGAACGACGGCTCCGACCGCTTCCTGCGCACGCTCCTGCTCTGGTCGTCGCTGCTGCCGCTGAGCCGCTGCTGGAGCGTCGATGCCGCACGCCGCGCCCGCGCGTCTGCCCGCACGCAGCTTCGCGTGGCGAGCGTGGGTGCGCTCGGCCTGACGGCACAGCACGTGCTCATGTATTGGGGAACCGTCGCCTTCAGGTGGCGTGGGTCAATGTGGTGGCCGTCCGGCGGCCTCTCCGCCGTGCACTACGTGCTCTGCGCCGACTTTGCGACCCGCAGCTGGCCGTGTGAGCTGCTCATCTCCCGACCGGAGATTGGTCAGGCGGCGACGGCGCTCACGATGCTCACCGAGGCGCTGGTGCCGGCGCTGCTGGTGCTCGGGCAGTGCGACGCTGGGGTGGGCGACGCTGGGGTGGGCGGCGCAGGGGTGGGCGGCGCTGTGGTGGGCGGCGCTGGGCTGGGCAAAAGCAAGGCGAGTGCGGCGAGTGGCACCGGGCGGAGAGGCTGGCGCGCCATCGTCGCTAGTTGCCTAATTTGGCCTCGCTGGCTGCCCTGCTTCTTGCTGGCTGCCTTCCAGGTGGGATGTGATTGCCATTGAGTGCCGCTGAGTAGCGCTGATGGCTGCCTTCCAGGTGGGATGTGATTGCACCTGATTGCACCTGATTGCACCTGATGGCTGCCTTCCATCTGGTATCGGCGCTGAGTGGCACATTGCCGCTGATTGCACCTGATTGCACCTGATTACACCTGATTGCACCTGATTGCTGCCTTCCATCTGGTATCGGCGCTGAGTGGCACATTGCCGCTGATTGCACCTGATTGCTCGCCATCCCGCAATTGATTGCCGCTGATTGCACCTGATTGCGTGCCCGCAGCTGGGCATCTACAGCACGATGCGTCTCGTCAATTGGCAGCGCCTTTGCATGCTCATCACCGTCGCGTGGCTGCCTACGCCCGTGTGGGATTCTGTGCATGCAGCCCTCTACCGGCGCTGTCCTGGGCGGCTCACGCCGCCGCCGCCGCCACGAGAGAGTAAGCCTAAAATGGACGAGGTAACTACCCATATTAGGCAATCCTCGCCACGAGAGCGCGCAGCCGAGGCTTTCGCGACGTTACTCCTCGCTTACACCGTTGGCCTATGGTGCGTGATTGCTCTTGATTGCTCGTGATTGCTCTTGATTGCGACGTTACTCCTCGCTTACACCGTTGGCCTATGGTGCGTGATTGCTCTTGATTGCTCGTGATTGCTCTTGATTGCGACGTTACTCCTCGCTTACACCGTTGGCCTATGGTGCGGACGAGCGTTGCGGCGAACGCTCCCGCATGCTTGCAGTGGGATTGGATGCCGCGGATTGCCTCTGCCTGCCACTGATGGCGACTCTCATTAGCGTTATTGCCTCTGCGTGCCACTGATGGCGACTCTCATTAGCGTTATTGCCTCTGCGTGCCACTGATGGCGACTCTCATTAGCGTGATTGCCTCTGCGTGCCACTGATGGCGACTCTCATCGGCGTGCATGCAAGTGCGGCGAGCGCTCCTGGGGGCTCCCCCGCATGCAAGTGCTTACCACGGCGCCGCCCTTCCCCACAGGTGCGGCGAGCGCTCGTGGGTGCCCAAGTGGGACGACGGCAACGTGGGCGAGGCGCTCCGAATTGGTCAGGTGCGTGATTGCTCTTGATTGCTCTTGATTGCTCTTGATGGCCTCTGATAGCCGCCGCTCCGATTGGGCAGAATTGGATCATGTTTGGACCGGACGTGCGCACGTACGGACGGGTGTATGACGTGACGGCGGGGCTGGCGGACTGCGCGAAGGGGGTTCACATCGGCGAGGGTCTGCGACGAATGGATCTCGGAGGGATCTCGGGTCTGCGTCGAATGGATCTCGGAGGGATCTCGGGTCCGCGACGAATGGATCTCGGAGGGATCTCGGGTCTGCGTCGAATGGATCTCCTCGAGGCGATGCGAACGGGAGTGTGGATCTCGGAGGGATCTCGGGGCGATCTCGTCGGCGCTCATCACGGCGTCTCACCGAGCGCCTACCCGTACGTTTCGAGCGCCGTGGTGGGCGCCTACCCATACGTCACGAGCGCCGCGGAGCCGCCCGCGCCCGGCCGGCAGAGCTCCGTCTTCCCCTCGATGCGCTGGGAGCGTGCGCTTGATCATTGGTGGGACGAACCCCGCGAGATCGAATCTCGACTGCGCCGTCTTGGGCGCCTCCTTTGCTTGGAAGCGCGCGAGCGGCGCGCAGCGGCGGCGGCGAGGGCGAGGGCTGCGGCGTCGCCGCCGGTCTTGGCGCGAGGCGAGGCGGAGGTGACAGAGGAGGCGGCAGAGGCGGAGGTGACGGAGGTGGAGGTGCGGGTGCGCACACGGACGGTCCCGGCTCCGGGTGCTCAGCAGAGCTCGCAGTGGACAGCGCGGGCTCCGCTGATCGTTCGGGTGCCATGTGGCTAGCAGCAAATCGACTATCGTATCGTTATTTGACATTTGCCGTGCCGTAACTTGAAGTTCGACGAACTTGAAAAATGCGTAAGAAGCAACGCAAATAGGGACGTACTTTACCGTGTAAGCTGAAACGTGACGAGCTCTACTTGTTGTACTGACTACTGTGACAGTATAACAGTGAGTCTTAACTCAACTGTGGTCTGAGCATTGAAAGAGCATTGCAAGGGGGTTTCTCTGCAAGCGTCGCGTCTCTTTTTTGTCTCTCTTCCATGCTCTCTTCACCCGGAACAATCACCCCAACCGGGCCTGCTCGCGCAGCAAGCACTGCGCGTACTCGTCCTCCGACAGGCCCGCGAGCTGCACGCACGCAAACGAGACACGGCAGGCGCCCGTGCACGTGGCACAGCTGTCGAATTTAGAGTCCGGCGTCGTCCATGGACTTTCACACGCCGCGCTCCCGTGAATACCAGGCTTACGCTGCCGCCAAAATTGACGAAACGCCTCGTCGCCCGCGGGCGTGAGCCAGGAGCGGATGAGAGCTTCGTAGGCGCGGTTCGTCAGCCCGGCGGTGGGAATCACGCGCGGGCTCGCTACGAAATTGGGGAAGCTGCCCAAAGTCCGCAGCTCCAAGACGAATTGGGTCAATGCATGCAGACGGTACGTGACGTTGTCGAACTGGGCTGAGTAAAAGGTCGGGTTGTTGCTATACACTGGGGAGAGCGACGCGAGGGCCTGGAGCGTGGGCGCGTCGAGCAGCGTCGACGAGGGGCTCGGTACGACGCTCGAGGTGCTCGAAACGGCGCGCACCTCGGCAGAGTGCCAGTGGCCGAAAAAGTGGCCGGCGAGCACGTCGGCGTTGCGTGCGATGAAGGCCCAGTAGCTTCGGATGTACTCGGGCCGGAGAGAGTGCGTGCGAGAGAAGGAGTCGATGGCGGGTGGGATGTGCCCATGCACATGGATCTTACGACCAGTCGCACGAGCGATGGCGCACTGCGCGAGCTCGCACGTGCACGAAAGGAAATCAGACGCCATCTGACGCCATCAGGAGGCACTCAGGAGGCTATCAGGAGGCCATCAGACGCCATCAAGAGGCCATCAGACGCCATCCGTAGGCCACCAGGAGGCACTCAGGAGGCCATCAGGAGGCCATCAGACGCCATCAAGAGGCCATCAGTGGTGCACCTGCGAGTCCATCCATGCGAACTGCCCGAGGGGGTCGGCACCGCAAGCCGGGTCGGCCTCCCCGCCCGCTCCACCCACACAGTTTTTTACCTGCCAAATGAGGTGCACGTGTCCAAATTAGGCGAGCTTCCCAATTGGAGAGGTGTTCACAAAGGTGTCCACAGGCACTCGGTGGCACTCGAGAGTTGCGCACATGCCAGATGTTCGTGTTGAGCACGAGCATGGTCAACTGATGAGGCGCGAGTGCGAGATGGAAGTAGCCAGTCCTCGCAAAGAGGGCGGCCGTTGCCTCGTCGATTCCACAATACTCGCGTGCGACCTCCGCGTACCTGATGAGGGAGGTCATCAGGGAGGTCATCAGGGAGGTCATCAGGGAGGTCATCCGGGAGGTCATCAGGGAGGTCATCCGGGAGGTCATCCGGGAGATCATTGAGGAGGTCCATCATGGAAGGCACTCAAGAGCGCTAGTTTGTTTACGGAGCATAGTAGGCCAGGTTGGGATTCGCGTCGACGATATAGTTGGGGTAGACGTCGTTATTGCCCAAGGGCGCCGTGCAAGCGTACCTGATCAGGGAGGTCATCAGGGAGGCCATCAGGGAGGTGGGTAGATAGACGTCGTTATTGCCCAAGGGCGCCGTGCAAGCGTACGGGTTGCTCGGAAAGGCGGCCGTGATCGCACGCGACGTTGCGTTGAACACATCCCTCGTGAACGCGCCCGACGGCGAGCCGTGAGCCACGAAGTCTCCCAGCACGATAACGACGTCGGCATCGGGAACGGCGGCGGCGGCGGCCTCCAAGCTAGCCACGAGGAGATCGTGGGGCGGGTCGCATTCGTATTGGCCAAAGCGGCTTCCGTTCGGGCACCTCGTGCGGTAGTTCGGATCGATGTGCCAGTCGGTGAGCATCACCATCTGGAGCGGTGGCAGAGCGCGCGGCAGTGGTGGCGGCGTGGGAGTGGGTATTGCTGCCATCCGGGCGAGAGCGAACGGCGTAAAGGTGGCCGCATAGACGACACCAACGAAAGCTAAAAGGGACAGAGAGACGAGCAGGCGCGGTTGCGGCTGCCTATACAGGCTCGTGCAAACTGCGCTGCCGATGGGTCTGTTCTTGATCACGAGATTGACGGTCTCAATTTGGGGATGGTTGATCGCTGTCGTGGAAGCAACTGGCATTCGAGGCTATTCCCGAACTGGATGGGCTACACTCGCTCGGGCTCGCGCGTTGGCGAGGGTTCCTTACACCGATGCACAAACCGACCGCGTCGCGTGGCACGCGACACTGACGCCTACGCATGCCTCCGTCGGCGACGCAGGTGTGAACCCATCGACTGTGAATAATAGTTCCGGTGAACGGACAGACGCGACAGCCGGTGCTACGGCACTGTTACTGCCCGCTCAGAATACACACACCTTACATGACCCCAAACGAGACACGGAGCATGCGCGCGCTGGCGGCGTTGAGGATGGTCTGGGCGTCGGTGGTTTGGATGGCGGTGGAGATGTTGGCGACGTGGTGTGTGAGGAAGGTGCGGGGGGACGCGCGGCCCTCGCCGTATCGCGTGTTGTCGGTGGCGCCGGGGAGGCGCGTTTGGCGAGCGAGGAGGCGAAGGATGGTCATGAATGAGGCTGCGAGCGCACCTGTGGTTTCGGCGACGAGTAGGGAGACGCCGACGCCTTTGTTCTTGCACGTGCCGTCTGCACAATTCCGCTGCTCATCGCAGCCCTGATGAATGTCCTTCCGCGTGCAGTAGACCTGAGGCGGGCGAGTCACTCAGTTTGAAATCAGGGTAAAGAGGAATGGGTGCACAAGGTGGGTGCAAATCCGGATATTAATCCCTCCCCTACCCCCTTGGGTAAATCACTCAGTTTGAAATCAGGGTATGAGGAATGGGTTCAAATCAATATATTAATCCCTCCCCTACCCCCTTGGGTAAATCACTCAGTTTGAAATCAGGGTATGAGGAATGGGTGCAAATCCAGATATTAATCCCTCCCCTACCCCCTCATGGGTAAATCACTCAGTTTGAAATCAGGGTATGAGGAATGGGTTCAAATCAAGATATTAATCCCTCCCGTACCCCCTTGGGTAAAACAGAGCAAGACGTGCAAGAAACGAGAGCCTTAAGCGGTAGACACTGTTCTCCGATGGACCGATGCATTTCATGCGCTAAAAGGCCGGAGATAAACAGCGCGGCCCTCGTATGAGGCTATATTAAGAGGCTTATATGGGCACTCTCTCGACCCTTGCGGCCTGCGAATCAAATTGCGTTCGCGAATCGACGAGAAAACGACGTGTCGCGCTGAGCCAGACGCGCTGTCGGTGGCTCGGCGGCCGCGAACCCGCGTGGCGTCCGGGAGTCGGGTGTCCGTACAGTATTGTGCGAGTGTTGGTCTCAGTACAAGCCTAATTATGCAATCCTGGCATGCCATGTAGCATCAATACACACTCACCTGGGATGTTACAAACTCCAGAGATCATCCGTATACACCGTGCGTGTGTGTACAGACCACAGGCTGCCACTGACTCGGCGACACCCAGCCGCTCGTCTACAACTTGAGGAAGCCCTCGGCGTCATCTACGCTGCCCATCATCTTCGCGAGCGCTCTCACGTCGGCGTTGGGCGAGCGGCTCAGCTGACCGAAGAGATCTGTGGCCGCCGGGTCACGCTTGGCGTCCAGAGCCATAGCGAGGTCGAGGAGCACTGCGCTGCCAAACTCTGTGACGGTGCAAAGCCAGGGCTGGACCGCACGCAGCGCTTTGATCGCACCGTCGATGTCGCCGCAGCGCATCATGTCCGCGGCACACAATCTGGCAAGCTCGATCTCGGCTCTGTGCGACTCCTCGATCTCCTTGTCCATCTTGGGCGTCGATGCCAGCTCGGCCCTCTTAGCATTCAGCATGGTGCGTGCAGCACTGGTCCGTCCGCTCTTTTCGAGCTGCGTCATCAGTGCCTGGACCCTTGATAGGCGCTCCTCGGAGGGCCCTGAACGGTTGATGTCCTTCATTGGCCGTTCCTCAAACTGGCTTCCTGCTCCGAGCCGCTGCATGACGATGGGGCCAGCCCGCGAGTGTCCGAGAAGCCCAGCGTGAGGTTCAACATTGTGCCTATGGCCGTGCGTGGGTGGACGAGACCCGACCCAGCCGCCGACGCTGATCAGCGCAAGGATTGTAGCCGCCATTTCCGCTCGCTTTCGCGTAGCCTCGACGCACCTCATCTTCTTGATGAGGGAATCTGCGGGCGGTTTCGTTCATACCCGATTTGGACACTGCAATCTTCTGCGGAGCGCGCCGGCCGGCAATCGCGCTCGTAGTTTGACTTTCGAACGACCAAAACCAAAACCGAGTTTCGTCAGTTCTCTCACAGGATATCGACCATTGCCTCGCCCTCGGGCTCCGTCGCTCGCACCGTCATACAAGTACGTAGATACACTTCTTGAAAGATACGTAGATACACTTCTTGGCGATATTCTCTGGCGATGATGTTGTGTGCTTACTGAGAGTAAGCACTCCGCTCTGCTCTACCCAATCGCCATCCTGATGCTGAGTGTCCTGATGCCGTCGTGTATCCAGGCGAGCAGCGCGGCAGTGCTGCCGCAAGGCATGTCGCGCCTCTCTACTATCCTGTGCCAAGCTGAAGCTCCATCTCCTGCGACTGTCAACCATGCTCCTTCGCATGCTCCTTGCCATGCTCCTTGCCTACATAGACGGTCAGTTGACCGCCGCAATCGCCTTCACCTTCGCCAGGCACTCGTCAAAGTCAAGGTCCTCGAGCTGGTCGAATAGGGAGCCCTTCTTGCCGTCGTCGCCGGGCAGCACGACCTGCGGATCCACGGTGCCCGCCGTGATGAACTCCTTCGAGACGCCCGCAGCGAGCAGCGCCTTGCCAAAGGTATCGTCCGAGAGCGCCGTCTGGAGCCAGTTCTTGCGCTCGCCCAGCCCCTCAAATGGCGAGGCGGACGCGTGCACGCCATTGTCGCCCGTGTTCGGTGCGGAGGCGAGCCCCAAGCCCTCCCATCCCGAGAAGAGGGTGCCGCGGAGCGACTCGGGGGGCGCTTTCGCTGGGTCTGTCGGGCCGAGCACTTTGCCGCGGAAATCCGCCCACGAGAGCGCCGATGGCGCGAACTTGACTGCAAAGTAGTGGATGGAGCCTTGGGGGTCGGTGAACTTACCGCGCATACGCATGAAGAACGCGTTGAAGGTGTAGTACTTGACGCCATCATGCTCGATCAGGCCGCAGTAGAAGCCGCCGCCAAACTTGATCCGCTTGCCGCCGGACTCGCCGGTTGCATCCCACTTTGCATTGAGCTCATCGAGGTTGCCGCCGAGCTTCTCCTTCATGTCGAGGGCGTTGAAGGCGCGGTCCTCGGCGAGCACGGTCGTCCACTCTTCACCGAAGAAGTCGGCAAACTTGGCCGCCGGCACGTTGAGGTCCGCTGGTTTGGAGAGCGTTGCCTGATGAGGGAGGTCATCAGAGACCATCAGAGGCAATCAAGGCTCCGCTGGTGTGGAGGGCGTTGCCTGATAAAGGAGGTCATCAGAGGTCATCAGAGGCAATCCGGGCTCCGCTGGTGTGGAGGGCATTGCCTTAGAGGCGATGGAATAGTAGTGCTGATCGATGAAGCCATTCGAGTCGATCGTGGCGCCGTTGATCTCGCCCTCGCTCACGATCTCGATGCCCTTCTCCCCAAATTTGGACCTGACGAGGTCCTGCACCGCCTTGTTATTCGCGTGCGGCTTGATGAAGACAAAGGCCTCATTCACCTTAGCGGCGGCGGGCTTCGCCGCCGCTGCGGGCTTCGCCGCCGCTGCGGGCTTCGCCGCCGCGGTGCCGGGCGCCTTGCCGACCACCTTCTCGATCGCGCTCCACACCTCCGCCGGCGTTTTGTTGGCGTCCACCTGACAAGAACAGGCAATCAAGCGGTCATCAGAGCCACTCAGATCCACTCAGATCCACTCAGAGGTCATCCGTCGGCATCTACCTTGGTGACGATGCCCGCAGGCCCGTAGTGCGCGAGGATGGGCACCGTCTGGGAGTGGTAGGCCTCGAGGCGCGACTTGAGCGCCTCCTCGGTGTCGTCCTTACGCTGCATCAGGGGCTGGCCCGTCTCATCGTCCAGCATCGTCGTTACCGACGGCGCCTGCTTGCCGAGGCTCTTGGGCGGCGCGAACTTGATGTGGTACGAGCGCCCCGACTCCTTGTGCACCCACCGGCCGCAGATGCGCTCCGTGAGCACCGCATCGGGCACCTCGAGCGCCAGAACGAAGTTCACCTTGTCGCCGGCCTTCGCGAGCATCGCGTCGAGCATCTTGGTCTGCTCGACCGTGCGCGGGAAGCCGTCGAGGATGAAGCCCTTGGCGCAATCCTTCTCCTTGATGCGCTCCTTGATGAGGTTGACTACCAGCTCGTCGGAGACCAGGCCGCCGCTCTTCATCACACCTTCGGCCTGCTTGCCCAGCTCGGTGCCCGCAGCCACGGCCGCACGGAGCATGTCGCCCGTCGAGAGCTGCGGGATGCCGCCGAGCGCCTCGACGATCTTGGGAGCGTGGGAGCCCTTGCCCGCGCCAGGCGGCCCGAACAGGATCATGATATTCTTGCCCGAGCCCTTCGTCACGGGCGCATCCTTCTTGGCGATGGCCCCCGGCGCCGCTGTCGACGCGCCGCAACCCATCGTGATGATTCCGCCTCGAGAAAACGTAACCGAAGGACGCGACCAAGAACAACTTTCCGCACTTTTGCAGCCCTTTTGACGAAACGGGTTCTCACAAAAATATGGCGAAGTGGATGGAGTTTCACACGGCCGGACCGTCCCATGTGCCAGTTCCAGTAGGACTCTAGGAGTCCTAGGAGCCAGCGCTGGCTCTTCGAGGCCCCCCCTTGGCACTCTTGCTCGCTCGAGGCGCCGCGCTTCCACCAAAGCCTCCCTTAGGCGCGGCGGCCGGCGCGCCCGCCTTGGCCTCCGCCCGAGCCTCCGCCCGGCGCTGCTGACGGCTGCTGCCCACTGAGGGCACTGCTGCTGATGCTGCTGCTCCCTTCCCGCCTCGGAGTGTGGTCGCGATCTGTTCGACCTGCTCGGGAGATGCTTTCGAGATGAAGTCATCAAGGGCGACGATCGCGTCCGCGTACTTAGTGTCGGCGGCCACCTGCCACCATAGATCATCAGAGGTCATCATAGATCATCAGAAGGTCAACAGGAGGTCATCATGAGGTCATCAGAAGGTCATCAGGAGGGACTCACGGCAGCCACCTGGCACCGGACCATCTCCTCCGCAGGCGCCATGATCGCATCATCCACCGCCTGGCTCGGCGCCGCCACCACCCGCTGTAGCCAGTATCCATGGCCATAGGTGACGAGGAGCTCGTCTCCCGCGTTCACGGGCTTGGTGGTGACGAAGCCGAGCAATGGGACGCAGAGCGCGACGGCGCAGCAGTTGCGGCACGCCGCGCTCGCCGCGTAGTACTCGAGCAGCGCCTCCGATCCTTCCACATCCGCGCTCGCCGCGAGCGACGCGCCGTCGTTTAGACGGTGGCCGACCCAGCCGGCGATGTCGCGCTTGGCCGCGTTCGCGTCGAGCTGGAACGTCTCGGGACGACGCGGATCCGGATGGGAGAAGGTCTGCCTATAGGCCACCTGACGGTAGGCCCGCTCTTCGGCGGAGGCCGCCGCCGCTGCAAAGTATTCCTGGTCGGCGGTGTCAGCACACACGCCAACACCACGGCCTTCGCCAAGCGTTTGCAGCATCCTATGCACGGGGTAAAGCGTGAAGAGCTCGCCCGCCTCCAGGTCGCGCGCCGCGAACACGCCGACTCCGTGCAGCTCCGATGGCCCAGTCTTCACCTGGTCACCCGCGAGGCCGCCGACGAGGCCCGCGGCTGCGCTCCAGTTCTCGTGCAGCAGCGTTGCCATGCGCTGCCGGGCGGCGAGCACCTCGATGGGCGGAACGCCTGCCGCGTTGAGCGCCACGGCGGCACGCCTGCCACAGTGGCACGCTTGCCAAGGCGAGACGGCCGCGGAGACGGCGAGCGCGGCGAGGGCTGCCGGCGTGCCCAACGTGATGACGAAAGCCATCGCTGCTCCGCCCTCGCGGAAGTCAAGCACCTCTCGCCTTTTACATTCTGTAACAGACGGTGCCCACCATGATGTGAACGCATGTGTGAACGTACCGAAGAGTGGTGTGATTTTGCCCCTTTTTCCGCCTTGCGGACGCCGAGAGCCTCGATCGGCGCGACCGCCCGCGCCCGCGCGTATTTGTGATGGCCGACGATGAGGACATGGAGGTCGAGAAGGACACGGGCGGCGATTCCAAGCAGCGGTTTGTCGTGAAGAAATGGTGCGTCCATGCCTGCTGGTCGCGCTCACGGCCGTCCTGCGAGGGCGCCGAGCTGGCGGCGTGCCACAGCCTGAGCGCGCGCATCGCCACAGCCGCCTGACGCACGCGCGTGTGCCGTACCTTTCCATCAGGAACGCGGTGACTTTCTGGTCGTGGGACATTTGCACTGGTGCGCACCACGCACTCGTACTCGACCCCAGCTCCGGTGCTCACCTTCTGCCAGCGCAGCCTATTCGCTGACCGTGCGCACCCGCTGCGCTCCGCCTGCGCAGACACGTGCGCCATTTGCCGTAACAAGCTGTACGAGCCGTCGATTGAGGCGCAAGCCAGTGCGCTGCCGCCACGCAGCCTGCTCCTGCAGCTACTGCGCCCGCGCTCGCACCTGCGTGATGATTGCGCTCGCGACGACTCCTCGCGCGCGCGGGGGCGCCCGCCGTCGCTCCCGCCGTCGCTCCCGTCTCATCCCCTCCTCGCCGCGTACCACCGCGCCTCGCAGACCCTGGGATAGCCGACGATGCGGGCTACAGCATCGCCTGGGGTTGCTGCGGCCACGTCTTCCATCTCGACTGTATCTCGCGGTGGCTCAAGACGCGCTCCGTGTGCCCGCTGTGCAACCGCGAGTGGGAGTTTGCGAAGATCGAGAAGATCGCCACCTACGGCAACCTCGACTGAACACACGCGCGACGAGTACCGCAGCGCGTTTCTCGAATCGAACTTAGAGTGTGTGCGTACCGTGTAGCCGCAGGCCCCGGCGCGGGTCCGGTGGGTTCGGTTTTTCGTTTTCAACACGGCGCCCCGCATCCTATCACCCGTCCCACGCTCAGACCTCAGTGACTGCCACGAAGGAGCCACCTCTCGCGCGTCACACGGTTATCTGCTGGCCAAGCCATTTCAACAATCATACTATTGTATCATCTGTAGATACATTCGGCGGCACGGTCGCGACACACGCAGTGAGCGTGGGGCACCGAGCGTGGCCGAGGGGATTTGTTTAGGCCGGGCCCGGGCCCGCGGGCGGCTATGCACGCACAGCGTGGAGTTCTTGACCCACTGCGCGTGCCTTCATCGGCACCATTGGTCGGACGGTCGGTCTCGCGTCGGCACCCGCGTCGTCTCCGCTCCGACAGCCCCGACTCGGACTCGTGCAACTGTGCCATGGCAGAGCAGAGGGTTGCTGAAACCACGAAGGAATGCCACTCCGATGCCTTGGCCTGTGGCCGACTCAACGGGCGCCGAGGCTCTACGACAAGAGAAGTGCACGATGCCGTGACGATGCCAGCCGAAGCAGCGACAGTTGCACCAGCATCGATCTCAAAGACTGACCACGCCGCAGCATTCTCGGTCCGACGCTGGCACAGCAGCCAGATCATCCGCACGGGCGTCGTGACAGTCTCACAGCACATCGACAATGCCTGCAGCACCCTCCGACACCCGCCGATCGGTGACACTGAGGATGTGCGAGTGCCTGCGCGCGGCGGTTCACTCAGTGCTGAACCGCTGCGACGGCTGAGTATACCGCGCATGCCGGGGCGCATGCCGCGCGCATCGCTCGAGAGCAGCGAGACGGGTGCATGGTACAAGGAGGATGACATCCGCATGCAACGCACGCCATGGTACATTCTACATCCCATCTCGACAGGGCGCGTCTTATGGGACTACGCGCTGCGGCTTCTCGTGCTTGGCACTCTGATCGTCGTGCCTCTGCGGCTCGCCGTTCCGTACGACTCCGACAGCAATCCCACGCTTAGGCCACTCATCATCGCCGACGTCTGCCTCGACTCTCTCTGCGTCGCGGATGTGCTCTCCAACTTCTTCTTCGGGTTCGTCACGATCAATCCCACGAGCGTCAAGCGAGAAGTTGTCACGGACTGTCGTCGGATTGCAAGCCGCTACCTATGTCACGCGTGCGCGCTCGAGATGCTCTCGATTGGGATACCTTTCCAGCTCCGCACCCTGCCCATCGAGCTCCAGATCTGCTCGCTCGTCAAGCTGCTTCGTGTGCAGCGCCTCATTCGCGTGCGTGCCCGGGAAAGGCACCGGGCCCACGAAGCAGGTCGGTGCTTTCCGCCCATTGTCCCGAGCGCTCCACACTCTCTCATCTCTCTTACGCTCGCTCGCTCCCTCAACTTGACGCGTGTTCGCTACGTGTATGTGCCCTCCGCTCCCGAGCAGGCAAGATGCCACGCAATGTGGTCGTCGAGAAGATGGTGGGTATCATCGGCTTCGTCATCGCCTATGCTCTCTGGGCACACCTTTGCGGGTGCATCTACTGGTTCATAGGGCGCGTCCAGGTCGAGCCCAGAGATGATGAGCACGGCAACTCGGGCGCGCTGCCGTGGCTCGTGCACCTTCGGCGAGAGAAGCCCGGTCTGTACGACGACGAGGACGTCTCTGCCACCTACATGGTCACCCTCTACTGGGCGGTCACCACCGCTCTTACCATGGGCTATGGCGACCTCAATCCGCGGACCAGCATCGAAATGTCCTTCTGCGTCGTGATGTTGCTGATCTCCTCCGTGCTGAACGCCTCCATCTTTGGTCAGGCGACGGTGCTAGTCAACTCGCTCGATCAGATCAGCCGGCGCTACTCCGAGGAGCTTCAACGGTGGATCGACTTCGCCTCAGTCTTCCGACTGCCACGGTCGCTCCGGGGGCGCGTGTACGCCTACGTCCACTACAATTGGCAGCTCACGCATGGCGTCCAGGCCGAGAAGATCCTTATGACGCTGCCGGCAGGCATCAGGCGCGACATTCAAATGTACCTGCTCTCGTCCGTCGTGGCCAACTTCCCCATCTTTGGGAACACGCCGCCCCACTTCATCACGGCCATCGTCGACAAGTTTCGTGCGGAGCTGCTGGTCGCCAATGAGTACGTGTTCAAAGTGGATGAGATCGGCAAGCACCTTTACGTCATCCACAATGGGCGGGTTGAGGTGATCACGGCCGAGGGGGTCGTCGTGGGCAAGCTCTCCGATGGCGCCTACTTTGGCGAGATCGCAATCCTCGTCGACGTGCGCCGCACCACCTCGGTGCGCACTGTCTGCCGTTGCCACTTCTTCAGGCTGTCCAAGGAGGACTTTGACGAGGTCATCGAGGGCTTCCCCGAGCTTCGGGACAAGATCTTGGCCAAGGCGATGCAGCGGCTGCAGAAGACGATGAAGGTGCGCTCCAAGTGCCACGAAGGCCTCAACAGCGCACAAGATGCAAGCGACACCAAGGTCGCCGATTGCCTCGCAGCGGCGCGTGGCTCAACACGGACGGCGGTGAAGGAGAGCCCATCTCATGCTGCTTCGACCGGTACTGGTCTCTGTTGCCACGAGAGCGCTCGGCGGTACGCTCCTGGCGACGCCGAGAGCCTGGGGCTGGGCTCTCATGCGACTACCACCGTCCGTGTGCCATCGAGCTCGCACACGAGCCCAGATACGTGGGAGGCAGCATTGCACGCTGCGAGTCCTGAGCTGCTTCCCTCCGACCTTGCGAACCACCCTTCATCCGCCGAAGAGGATCCCACTGGCGCTGCGCTTGTCGTCGTGCCCTCGGCGCCACTTCCATCGCTGCGTTCGTCGTCCAACTCGACACACTCGAACCACTCAGACGTGTGGCCCACGCGCCCATCCTTCATGCAAAGCATGGGGACGGGCTTGGGGACGGGCCTGGCGACGCGCATGAGTCCTTTGAGACGGGCTTCGTGCCGCAGGCTCAGCACGTCGGCCACTCTTGCCACAGCCGACCATGCACCTTCATCCACAAGATCAACGACTCTGGCCGACGTGCCTTTACCTCCTGATAACTTCACGCCTGATATTACGTCGGATAGGCGAGTGCGAGCTGTCACACCCGAGCTCGCTGGACGGCTGCAACTACTCGCGAGGGATCTGCAGGCCGCCCTCGTGCTTATGGAGACGAGCAAGGGTGAGGCGCAGACCGAAGGAGGGGAAAGGGACCCGCAGCCGGACATTCGCCGCACATGAGCCACGGCCGCCGCATGTCCCCCCTTCAGGCTCGACAATGTAGCGCGCCGTCCATGTCTGTCTCCTCGGGGCCTGTGGACGGACCGGCTGGGAAGGTCTGGTAAAGGTCTGGCGGGCAGGCCCGTGGATAGGTGGAGTTGACGAGTTCCGGGGTCGAATTCCGTATAGCTTGGCCCTGTCCTCGTCGGGTAGTAGAGTTTCGAAGTTTGAGGTGACAGTTTTGTAATGTAAGGGCTTAGTTTGGTAAAGTAACACTAATCACTATAACCGGACCTCCGTCCCGACTTTTCTTATAATCTACGAGCCTGCTCCGCTCACATTTTTTATTGGAGCGCGCTGTCGCTTTGTTATATCGATTATCGTATGTGGCTACCCCAGCGAAGGAGAGTGTAGCGCCCCGCGCCCGACGCAGCGCGCGAAACGGGGCCTCATCCTTCGGCACTGTTGTTTAACTAAGCGTGAACGTTACTGTGCTTGGGTGTTTGTCTTTGGTGTTTGTTGTCGCGTGCTCCGTCGATCGGCCAAGGCTTTGGAGGCAGGGACTTGAAATCACAGTGCTTTTCACAGTTGATTGCGTGAATGATTCCGTTTCCGAGCAAGTTCCGCGACCTGTCTTTCCGGATACACGACGTCATCACCGTTCATGCGCAGCGCGGCCTTGCTCTCTTTCGCGTGGATGCTGTCCGCGACGGCTAACACTGCGCCCGCAGTGCAGCTCACATCGGAACGCAAGAGCAGGCTCGTGCGGCGAAATAGCGGATTCGCGGACGCCGCCACGGCTGGCGGCGTCGCGGCTGCGTGCGCCACCGTCACCTTCCATCCGCTTGACACTGTCAAGACTGTGCTGCAGCGAGGCGGCACCGTGGCGATGCTGCGTGCGCAGGGCGTTCGCGGGCTCTACCGTGGCGTGCTTCCCGCCACCTTTTCGATGATGCCTGCATGCGCCGTCCGGATGAGCTCATACGAAACGTTGAAGAGCAAACTCCTGCAGAGTGCGCCGGCGTCGGTGCCTGCGGGCGCGCTCGTGTTCCTCGCGTCCGCGCTGAGCGTGGTGGTCTCCTCGGCGGTGCGTGCGCCACTGGACCTCATCAAGGTGCAGATGCAGTCAGGAGCCGTCTCGAGCGCCGGCGGCGCGCTGAGTGCGGCGTGGGGCAGCGGCGGCATCAGAGGTGTAGGGAGATTGTACAAGGGCGCGGGCCTCGGCCTGATGCGTGACGTGCCCTTCTTCGGGATCAATCTGCTCGTGTACGAACAGCTGCGCGCCGCTGCGCTAGTGCGTGCCCAGGCACGCGTGCTCTCGGACGGCGGTCGTGCAGAGCTGTCGACGATGGACCTGATCATCATCGGTGCGCACGCGCACTGATTGCCGCTGATTGCCACTTATTTCACCTGATTGCAACTGATTGGACCTGAACGTCATCGGTGCGCCACGTCGTCATCGCCCTCCCTCGAGTCCACCCTAGCTCCGCCCTTGCTATGCCTGCCCTTGCCTGCCCTCGCCACCGCCTGCCCTCGCGTCCAAGGCCGACCTTTGCATGCATGCATGCATGCATGCTCGCGTCCGATCCCAACGTACCGACCTTTGCATGCATGCATGCATGCATGCATGCTCGCGTCCGATCCCAACGTATCGCCTCCCTTGCCGTCTCTCATCACGGCCCCGTTGTGCGTGTGAATGTGACTACCGTTCCCGGTGCGATTGTGGATGATACCGTCACTCATCACTGCCCCGTTGTGCGTGTGCACGCAGGCGCGGTAGCCCAGGGGCTGGCCGGCTGGCTCACGAACCCCTTCGACCTCCTCAAGACGAGGGTCCAGTCGGGCGTCGCCGCCAACGTGGGAGCGGCGTTCCGATCTGTCCTACTCGAGGGAGGGCCCGCGGCCCTGATGCGTGGGGCGGGCATGCGCGTCTTCTGGATCGCTCCGCAGGGGTGCGTCTACTTCCCCGCGTATGAGCTCACGCTACGCTGCCTTGCATGCATGGGCTCACCACGGCGCCCCGTCCCTTCCCCACAGGTGCGTCTACTTCCCCGCGTATGAGCTCACGCTACGCTGCCTCGGACGATAGCAGGAGGCTGAATGCATGCAGACGATAGCAATTGGCTGAATGCATGCGATGCAAACCCCTGCATGAATGCATGCAGGACGAGAGCAGGAGGCTGACTGCATGCAGATGAGAGCAGGAGGCTGCGATGCAGGAACCTGCATGGATGCATGCATGATGAGAGCAGGAGGCTGAATGCATGCCTCGGACAGTTGCAGGAGGTAAGCAGGAGGCTGTGAATGCAATGAGAGGGCCGCCCGGAGACCGTTGAGACGAGCGCTCATCACGGCGCCCCGTGGGGTGGCCCGGAGACCGCTCACGACGGCGCCCCGAGGGGCGGCCCGGAGACCGTTGAGGCCGAGAAGGTTGTCGTCTTCGAGGCTGCGTGCGGTTTGTGCTCCCGCAGAAAGCCGAGCGCTCACCACGGCGCCACTGGGGGTTGTGCTCCCGCGGTAAGCCGAGGTCGGTTCTCGCACGACGCACCCCGTCCTGTGCATGTGCTGTTGTGCTCGAGTCAGCACGTCCGGCGGCGGCGCGACGCGCGTATACAGCAGATCCATACCATAGGGTGGAGGTTCTCTAGCACTTTTCCGGAGGGTCCGGACTTTCGTTAACAGTTTTACGAGCGAACTGCAAACTCGCGAAGACGGGCAACTTTTAATCCAATCTTCCAGTGTATGCAGGGGAGGCCCCGCGGTCCCAAGTGGGCAGGTCTTCGCGTACCTCTTCGCCGCTAACAATAAGGCGGCCATCGCTTCTCACGCAAACTGCGCCTGGTTGGTCGTCCGAGACAGGTGTCGAGGTCGACTTTAGTCTTGGGTACCACACCAACCGTCGCCCCGTAGTACCTCTCCCCCGGTTGGGTGTGCCGCTCCGCTGACCGCTGGCAAGCGGCATCAAGAAACGATCGAAGCGACGTCTCGGCTCTCGGCAGCAAGCCGTCTGCCATGAGTCTGAATTCTGTGTCTCCAATTCTCTGTCTCCAATTATGTGTCTCCACTTCTGTGTCTCTATTTCTGTGTCTCCATTTCTGTGTCTCCAATTCTGTCCCTCATCGCTACAGCTTGGCGCGCGCCTTGCGGGCCTCGTCTGCCGCCTCCCGCGCCGACCGATCGAGCGCCGTGCCGGGCGCGGCGAGCAGCTCGAGCGCCTTGTCGAGCTCGAGCGCCGTGTCGAGCGCCTTGTCGAGCCACACGCGCGCCTCGCCCTTTTGGCCCTTGCGTAGGTGGAGCCGGCCCAGCATCGAGCGGTTGGTGACGGCGTAGTGGCACGGCGGCGAGGGCATGCGCGCCTCCGAGTGACGAAGCAGCTCCATCGCGTCGTCCGCTGTGAACTTGCGCAGCCCGGGGGAGAGGGTG
>JWZX01001968.1:0-17887 GCA_001275005.1 Chrysochromulina tobinii | reverse complement strand
GCCTGTGAAGCCTGTGCCTGTGAGCCGGGCGCGGTCGTCCTCGAGGCTGCGGCCCCGTCGGCGAACTGCTCGTCCCGCTCACCATCGAATGCAGCGCCGTCGGCTCCGGCCTAATCATCCATGCCATGACCGCCGCAACAAGTACCACCGCGGCATCGTCGCGGCATGATCCCTCCTCCTGCACTTCTCGCCGCGCCTCCCCCCTGGGTGTATTCTCTGCCCGCTCACTCCTCACCCACTGCTTCATCGTGGCTTGGGCTCTGCATCCCCAGCGCCTCTGCTACACCTTCATCTACACACCACACACCACACACACGTCACCGCCTGCCACACTCGCAGCCCGCTCCAGCTCCAACGCCCGTGCCCCAGCTAAGACACGTTCCTCGTGCCTGCACGCAGCCATCGCAAGTACAAGTAACCTCATCGGCGGCATCCCCAGACCTTCTTTGGAACTCTCCGTCGCCCGTGTTCAACCCACAGCGAGTACGTACGTGGTCACGTCCCTCTACGACCATTCGGACTGCTGCGATGTCTGTAGCGATCGGGGGCTTCCCGCTTTTCTTTCCGCTCGTCGCCGTCTCCCTGGGCACGTGCGCCGAGAGCGCGACCTCGACACCCTTGGACGGGGATAAGGTGCCCCTGCGTGGAAGCTGTCAGCCTTTCCTTGGCGCAACTTCGCCCTCGCCAGGGTCCTTCTTCTGTTTGGACACGAGCGTGTTCTCCTCCGACAACGATAACAACGAGAGCATCGACGGCAGTCCCAGCTCGGAGTTCTCCTCCGACAACGACGAGATGGCGGGCCCGAGCGGCCACGCGCCCGTCGGTGGCCATGCCTACTACCTGTCCCCGCCCAACTCGATCGCCGAGGTCGTCGCTGACCCGATCCACGCCGTCTTCTACCTGATGCTCATCCTGGTTGCATGCGCGCTCTTCTCCAAGACGTGGATCGAGGTCTCCGGCTCGTCGGCCAAGGAGGTGGCGAAGCGGCTGCGCGACCAGCCGATGGTCATGAAGGGCCACCACGACTCTTCCCTCGCCAAGGAGCTCAACCGCGACCTCCCCACCGTCGCCGCCGTTGGTGGCATGTGCTTCGGCGCGCTCACCGTCATCGCCGACTTTAGGGGTGCCATTTGCTCCGGCACCGGCATCCTCCTTGCCGTGACCACCATCTGCCTGTACCTGAGCCTGATTCGGGTGGCCACCCGCAGGTGCCTATTTGGTTCCGTGTGGACACCGAGGGTAAGCGCGGCGCCGTACATGCGGGCGATCGCAGGGGCTATCCAGAAGAGCGTCGTCGGGTACTGCGGCGTGCCCAAGTCCGAGTGCCGGCCTCTCTCGAAGCAAAGCGCTTTTCAGAGAATGGTGCCGCCCAAGAGCCTTCGGACGCTGATGACGGCGGTGGTGCTGCTCACGATGGGGGGCTTCGCGCAGGCGAGCGTGTGCAGCGAGACTTGCTTTGGCGCCTCCGACGGCTGGTGCGATGACGGCGGCCCCGGCTCCGAAGGGAGTTTTTGTGCCTACGGCTCCGACTGCACCGACTGCGGCCTGCGCCCATTCTTGCCACCATCGCCTCCAAAGCAACCACCGCCACCGCCACAGCCTCCAGAGCGACCAGTGGTTGTTGATCCAAATCAGCCTTGCACACGTACTTCGTATAGTTGCGTTGGTGATGGTGATAGAACTTTGTCTTCCTGCCAGATGTGGGTGTCCAACTCAGTTTGCTATTCATGGTGGTGCATGACGCCATATAATTGCAGCCCGGATGCGACATCGCCACCGCCACCATCGCCTCCAAATCCACCGCCATCGCCTCCAAAGCAACCCTCCGGTCCGGGCTGCACCTACACGTGTTTTGGTTTCGACGGCGATTGCGATGACGGCGGCCCCGGCTCCGAATGGAGTATTTGTGCCTACGGCACCGACTGCACCGACTGCGGCCAGCGCCCATTGTTGCCACCATCGCCTCCAAAGCAACCACCGCCACCGCCATCGCCTCCAAAGCGACCACCGCCACCGCCATCGCCTCCAAAGCAACCCTCCGGTCCGGGCTGTACTAACACGTGTTACAGTTCCGAAGACGGCTGGTGCGATGACGGCGGCCCCGGCTCTGAATGGAGTATTTGTGCCTACGGCTCCGACTGCACCGACTGCGGCCCGCGCGAGTGGGGCCCAATCTTCGAAGTCGTCGTCTCCTTCACGGCTGCAGGCAACTCAGAGGACTTCAGCACTGCCGAGTGCGCTGCGCTGCTGCAGGCAGCCGCGCGTGCGTTCGGCTTCCCCAACGGCGCTCCCGCAGGCTCCACTGTGACCATCACCGCGGCGAGCGTCAACATCGAGTTCACCTTCACGACGGACGCATCGACGGCGACGATTATTCAGATGACGGCCAATAGCTTCACGAGCGCGGCGGAGCTGCAGTCGGCGATCGTAACCGAACTCACGACGCCCTCGGATGGCAGTGCACCTGCTTCGCTGGCTATCGAGAGCACGGGCGGCAGCCTCGCCGTAACGAGTGCACCCACCGTGACGAGTGCACCCACGGTGACGAGTGCACCCACGGCCACCGCCAACCCGCCGGCGGCGGCCGCAGCCGACGCCGACGTCGGCAACCCGTGCTTCCCGAGCGAGGCGCTCATCACGATGGCTGACGGCACGCCGCGCCGCCTCGATGCGCTCCGTGCGGGCGACGCCATCGTCGCCGCCCGCGCCGACGGCACCCTCACCACCGACACCGTCTCGACCCTCTCGCTCGCCGATGCGGACGCGCAGGGAATGACCTTCGTGGTGCTCACGACGGCGTCGGACCGGAACCTGACGCTGACGCCCACTCACCACGTGCCCGTCGGCGCCGCGTGCTGCACCGACCTCAAGCAGGCCAAGGACATCGCCGTCGGCGAGATCGTCTATGAGTCCGTCTCAGTGAGTGCTGCGGTGCGCGCCACGCACATCACGAAGATCGGCACGGCGACCAAGCCGGGCTTGCACTCGCCGGTGCTCTCTCACGGCACGATGCCGATCGTGAATGGCGTGGCGACGTCCTTCGACGCGCTGCACAATGTGCGCCTCGCCGCCTACGGGCTGCCGCTGCTTGAGGCGACCGGGCTCACAGCCACCTTCCGCGACGCCTTCCTCGGCGCCCATCGCAAGTACATTGCCTGAAAGGGGGTCGCGCGCGCGCGCAGCGCCTCGGCAGCAGGGTGGCAAGATGCCGCCGAGGGACACAGGGCGATGCCGTCAGATACCTGTGACCGATACCGACACCATACAGATACCGCGGCCGCAGTGGGGCGGCGGGGGGGGTCGGAGGGGTAGGAGGGGGGTATTACATGTTTGAAGGTACATGGAGGCGGTTCGCGCGCAGCGCTAGCACAGCGCCTCGGCAGAAGGGCCGCGTGCACAAGACGATGAGGTGCACGCTGCCACTGGCGTAGGTGCTGGCCTAGCCTCGACTGCCCCGTGTAGTCATGTTACCCGGCCAGGGAATCTTACTGTGCACACATGTGTGCACAACAATACTGCGGGTTGGCGATGGCGTGACGTTTGGTAAGTAAGTAAGTAAGTAAGTAAAACGTGCCAACGGGCAGCGTACACGTGGCGAGGGGACCGTCCCCAGGCATACTAAGCGTGTACGGTGTTCAGCGAAGCAGATGCTGAGGCTGATGAAAGTCATCAGTCAGCACCCATTCGCGGCTCAAGAGCTGCGGGGTCATGCATGCATGTCCTCTCTCGCCCGGTCCCGTAGCCGTGCCCTCCATTGCTGCAAGTCCCTTTCCCTCTCCTGTCTCTGCCTAATGGCTTCCCGCCGTGAAGCTCGCCTACTTAGAGGAGCCGTTGCTGCTGCCGCGGGTCTTGAGCCAAATAACTCCGATTCCAGCTGCCTCGCTTCATCACGCAGATCCTTCGAAAGGTATGTGACGCTGACCCAGGATTCTTCCCAGAGGTCGTCCCCGTCAGAGTCTGCCCCCTCCCATTCGACGAGCACGTCCAGCGGACGCCCTCGCCGACCTTCCAAGCGTCGTACCGCGACGATACGCCGCACCGCCCATTTCCCTCCGTCGTCCGCCTCTTGCCCGGCGATTACGGGACCCATGGCAACGCGTCGACGAATGTCACGCCTGCTATGCTCAACCTCCTGCCGGCGTCTTTTCGCCCGCTGTGCGCCATACCTCGGCTCGATCTCAATCTGCACGACCTCCCCTACGTCAGCCGCCCTGTTGCCACTCAGCGTATGGCAAGAGGGAGCTTGTTCAGGTCCGTACATCATATGGCCGACCCTGATGAAGTGTCCGAGTCGAAGATTGTTGATGCCCAGAGCCCTCCATTCGCCCGCGCTCAAAACCTGTTTGCTCTCGAGGACGGTCCGCAGACCGTCGTGGCATAGCTCAAACCGCTCCTCAACGTCCTCGTCCGTCAAGAGTTGCCACCGAGTTCCATCAGCAATACACGCCCAGCGCCGCATGCCCTCTCGCTGCTCTGCAACGGCTCGATGCCGTCGAGCTCTCATCATCTTGAAGACGCTGAGATTGAACGCCGCCCACCCGCCAGTGCGCAACCACCGCCGCCAGGCAAGCCTCCGTCTTGCCTGCAGCGCCACCAAGCCTTCTCGAACCCTCGAGACTTCTTGCTGACGCCCCGTTGAGGCCTCAAGCAGCTGCTCACAGAGCAGGTCGCGGGTTGGCCCGTGAAAGATGCGCCTGCCGCTCCTGCCGAACCCTTGCGCGAGCGCAAGGCGCCACGCAACCCACGCCCGCATCCGCAGCCATTCACCTGGCGCGTTGTGCGACCGCTCGTTGTCAACCGCAGCCAGCCGCTTTTCGACCTCCTTGCGGAGGCGTCGTCTCTCGCCCGTCGTTACTTGCGTGACAAACTCCCTCGCTTGCCGCAATTCGCGCAACGCCACGACCCGACGAGCCGTCGTATGTCGGGCCGAGTGATTCCAAGCCGCAAAGGTCTTATCGAGGAGACGCAGATCGCCGAGACGTCCCCAGAACGCCCTCCTCCCTTCTGCGCAGTGTTCCTTGCCCAATTTCTGCAACCTGCATCCACTGATCACCATCTCTGTCAGCGCCAGTCGCCAGCGTCCATTTGTGTCCGCTCCCGACCCAGAGATCCGTATCGCACCCGCCGCACAGGCGCGGAGGGGCTCCGTCTCCCAAGCCTCCGTGATCCCACGAAGGATTTGATTGCGTAGGCACTGTTGCTGCGCCAACGACCCTTTCGCGCCGTCTTCCGCCTCCCAACCCTGCATCCCTTGATGTATGAGAAGAATGACATCGTTGAGCTGACTGTGCGGCACAAGTTCCCGGCCTTTCTGCGATTCAACCATGCAGCGCCTCGCCGCGACCGCAGCCAGCGCGTACGTCTTACGGGCTGCCACAAACGGCGCCCCCGTGCATTCGAATTGGAAATGCCACCACGTGGGCGCTCGCTCCGCCAGGGCGAACCACCTGCCCTGCCAGCCGATCGCATCACCAGATGCCACCGACCCCCCACCGAGCTCCTGAGTGTCGTGAGAGGAGATCGTACACGTGGCACCTAGTTGCCTGCCCAACGCTGTCGCAACAAACTTAGCTAGCCGAGGAAGATGTAGAACCCTCCGTCGCGCAACCGCCGATGGGTGAATTTCACGCCACCCGCCATGCTCTGTGCAACCGAGGGGGCACCATTCGGCGGCCAGCACTCGACGCAGCCGCGCATCCGCGTATGGCTGATCCACGTATTGACACCGACGCGATGCAATCTCATCGCATATTTGTTTTGCCTCTGCCGTGATCCCTAAGAGTTGCACATGTTCATCGGGGTCACGAAGTACCGTCTCCCTCACACGGTCGCGTAGGCGCTGCGCGACAATGCGACTCATGCCGTTCATGGCGAACGCTTGGGCCGAACCCTTGTGTGTTGGGAAGGTGATTGACGCGAAATCGACCTTGCCCCTCGGAATCGGCCAATCGTCCTCGATGCCAAAGGTGTCGCACGCCACATCCGCCCACTCGTTGACCGGTTCGCCCACATGCGAGGTTTGCCAAATGAGCACGAGCGCCGCCACACGCCGACGAAGGCGCTCGAAGTGTTCGAGAAGTTCGGCCGCCAGCCGATCTCCGCGCGCACGAGCACTGAGACGCCCAAATCGGAGCATAGCCCGCACCGGTGACGTGGCATCGAAAATGATGATGACCCTCTCCTTCTCTCCCCGCGAAACGGCATCCGTCAGCGCGTCAAGTTGAGCGGCCAGCTCTGCTATGTAGTTGTCTTCATTCACATCCTCCTCGCATATCCGCCCTCCTAAGACGCGCCCCTCGTGGTCGATCGCGGCTCTTGTCGCAATCTTGGTACCACCCTTGTCCGTCTTGACCACCCGCCATCCCCCATCCAGTGTGTAGATGCGCGTCGCCCGTATCCGCGCAGACCACGTGGTGAGCTTTTCCCACAGGCCTCGCTGCATGGACAGTTGAACATGCGTGTGCTGTCTTTTGATCCCGTCACCAGCGACGACCTCCACGTTGCCAAGTGCCAACCGCGCCCGAGCCACGATTTGCACAGCGGGGTCAAGCGACGTCAACTGTTGAAGTCCGATCCTCCCCCCATGTCGCGAGCAAAGGTAGCCCTCTTTGTCGAACGAGAAGCTAGATCTCATGTCGCCTGCACGCTCCATCCACCCCGAGAGGAATCCTTGATCATCAATGTCCGAACGGCGTAGCCACGACGCCTCCCCACCACGCGGCTCCTCCTCGCTATCGATGTCACAGAAGACTCGACCCCCTCTGGCATCAGCCTGAGGATCTCCGCCTCCGACACACCATTCCTCAGCGATAGGCGTCTCGACGCCCTGAAAGGTATTCCGCAGCAGGGATTCCCAATCGACAGGTTCAGGCTCCTTGCCATTCCTGATCTCGCCCAACGCCTTCCGAATGGCACCGTGCAGCTCACGCTCACTTGCCGCATCGGTGGTGGTCTTGCTCACCACGTGATCGCTAAGCCCAACGTCGCGCCCGTGGACACAAAGGCCACGCTGATTCCAAGCCCTGTTGGACTCTCGCTCCGGCACCACCTTCGCCCCGTCACCAAGGCGCTCTTCCAACCCCGCCACTGTCATGTCCCATTCCGCCCTGGCTCCCGTCGCCATCCACGGGTACAGCCGCTGCGCTTCATCGAACGACATGAGCCGGGAGCCCTCGTGCAGCGTGCCCCAAGTGAACATCTGGCCAGCAACGCGAATACGTGCATCAAGGAGTTTGGGCGCTGGTGCAATGCCGAGGCCACCACACTGCTCGGACTCGAAGAGTGCAATCGACTCCAGCTCCCGAAAGTGAGGTCGGAGTTCATGCAGCGGGTCACACAGTTCCGGACTCGTCACCCACCGCCAATTTTCGCCCGGCGGCTTGTCTCCCTGTAGAAGGCTCGAGATGAGCATGAAAGCCTCCCCCAAATACCGTTGTCGCCCTCGCAACTGTTTCTCGAGGGTGCTCGTGAGATGTCGCCATGAGAACAACCTCGGGTCGCCTTGCGCCCCCCACCTCGAGAGGCTCAAAGCTAACGACGATCGAGCGGCTGCCCGCTGAGATGTGTCGGCTGCGTCCGCAAGAGCTCTGGTGAAGGCAACGTAGAAGGAGGCGCATCCAATAGCCCACAGGTGCCGTCTTCCTCCGGTCGCACTCCCCCCCCCTTCATAGAGCAAGCACGCCGGCGAGGACGAGTCTCGCATCGCCTTCTTGTTGAACACTCTCCTCCACTCCTTCTCGATGTCCTCCATCCACTCGAACGGGTAGTAGACCGTGCTGCACTTGAACCCTGCGAGCCCCTGAAAGAGGCCGTTCGTGACAAGAATCATGTCGCGCCTGGTTGGCTTGTGCATTCGCGCCACCCGCCCGATAGCCACTCGAAGCTGCTTTTTGAGTGAGTCAGCCGCCGCCTCATCCCCGCACATCGCGACCCGCAGAACGCCTAAGTGCTTGTAGGCCTCACGACGAGAGAGCACAGGCACGCGAACCCCGTCAAGCGTAACGAGCTGCGGGTCAGCTATGTCGCTTTCATTGCCCTGCCCATCTCGTATCACCCCCGTGATCACAGTCTTGAGCTTGTTCTTGATGCCCAGCTTCGAACCGGAGATGGGAACCCAAACGCTCCAGATCGCCCAGGCACGCCTAAGATCCGCTTCGCTGCTAAACGTTCCCGCCCAGTCATCTGCATAGGCGAGGCTTGCGATCGCACGAATACGGCCCTCTTCGTCCTCCCCGAAACCGAAGAGTTGCACACCGTGTACGTGGAGCTTAATAGCCCATAGGATCGAGTTGAGGATAATTTTCGCCCTGTCGGGAGAAAGCACTTCCCCCATGAGCGCACCCATATGATTCTTGAACGGAGCACTGAGGCCTATAGAGGTATCAAATTGACATTCGACCGCCTCCTCCGCGACCGCACGCCCTGCACCATAGATCTGTCCGACCAATTCGATCACTTGGGGAGGGAGGCCAACTAAAACTTCGGCCACTGTGAGCGCTTCACGGTCGATGCGCGGAAAAAACGTCGCCAGGTCGACGTACAATATCCATAGAGATTGCCGTTGCCGCTGCGCCTGCTGAAGCACCGCAGCCAAGGGGAGGCCAGCATCTGTTGTCCCGTACCCCGGGAGCCACCCGCACTGTTCAGAGCGAAGCCTGCCCGTGATGAGCCGATACGCAGTCGCCCGTATCATGTGCATCACCAGCTTCATGTCTTGTGCCATCAGCGCTATCTCACGCCTCTCAGAGATAAGCGCCTGGTTGCTGGGCGGTGGCTTCGCGAGCAGCACATAGATGACCTTCCGCCACGACGGAGGAAATTCCCCTCCCCGCAGATCCGCCATGAGACACTCGTAGAACGCCCTCTTGATCTCGCGATCGGCGTGAATGAGCAGCTCGATAGAGAAGCCGCCGTGCCCTACGGCTTTCCCCCTCGGCACGCGCTTGAGAACCTGCAGAAAAACCGGGAAGGTGAGTTCCTTGATGAGCTCCCACTCTCCACCATCTCGTCCCCTTAAGGTCTCGTAGGTCGGGCAGAAGACCTTGCAAAAGGCCTTGAAAGCATCAATGATCGGCGGGGTTGCCGCGAGGCCTTTGACCAGCCGATCGCCCTCTCGTGCTAGTCCATTGAGAAAGGCATCAGGGTCATCTGCTGCGAGCATCGGTGCCTCACGCACGTCGTCCCGAGGATGGAACCGATCGAAGGCGAGGGAAATGCGTTGCGGCCGAATCGCTTTCCAAGCCAACATCGCAACCTGGGCAAGATCCTTGCTGCCCTTGCCCTCCACGATGCCAAGTGACAGCTCCTTGAGGCGTGCATCCTCACGCTGCTGCTTGCGACGCAACCTCTGGTTCGCATACTTCCAGCATTGCCGACATCGCTTGATGATTTTGGCCCAGCACACATCGTCACCGGCGTTCTCATACCTTGCCCGAATTTTCCAGAGCCTCGAGTGGTAGTTGAATAACCCCCCTTGCACCTCATGCGGAGAGACCCCTCTGTGTCGAGCCGCGTAAGCTTCCTGCAGCCACCTTCGCCATCGATGCGCCATCTCCAGCGGTCGCTCCTCCCTAAGTGCTCGCACCTCCGCCGTAGCCTGCTCCGCTGCGCGCCTCAAAGCCTGAACTGCAGCAGTCGTGGCGTGTACCGTGCCATGCGCCCGAAGGATCTCCTCGTGCACATCGCCCTTTCGCACCAGATCTCGATAGCTATTCTTGATGCACTCATCACCTCTCGGAAGCGCGGAGCGGGGTCTCTTTTCACCCTTGTAGACCACCTCCGGAATTTCCCGAGAAAAAGTGATCCACGCGTGGTCCGAGAGCGGCTTGCTCGAGGCGGCTAAGGGATCGTCGCGGTCGAAGGCAAAATCCACAACCGTACGGTGCCAGGTTGCACATTCGCATCCGATTGCTACTGCACCGTCCAACATAGATCCGCCGCCCGCAGCATCACTCACCTCTCCCGCGGTGTCACCTCTTCGCGTCCAAACAATAATCGGCCGAGATGCGACGGGTAAGACATATTCCGCACCTGGCTGCGTGATAAAGTCCCTAAATAGTTTGTCCTTGGCGTCAAGCCCTGCTCCTGAGGATCGCCACGCCACGTCCGCCACGTAGTTGAAATCTCCAACCACGAGACAGCCTTTGCTCTCCTGCGCTGCGTCCGCAGCCCATGCGTACGTCGCCTGTAGTTGTTTGTTGAAGCTCGACGTGCCCTCGTGATGTAGCCCATGGATTGCCGCAATCCGCATGCGAATCTGCTCCTTCGAATTCCGACCTCGTATCCATACACCGAGCACTCTCTCCTCTATCCGCACGTAACGTTCGATAGTGCACGTCGCCTTCTTGACGAGCACCGCAATGCCGTTAGTGTGTGACTCACCGCTCTGCATAAGTTGCTCACGCTGGCTCCCGCCTTCTCCAACCATCCAACGTACATTGTAACCAATCTTCGCCGCGAGTGCCCGTAGCCCGTGTGTCTCGGCGGTGAATGCTTCATGCGAGCCCATGACCTCGAGTAGGAAGCAGACGTCTGCGTCTTCGTCCTGCAAGCGCCGCATGATCCAAAGCATCTTTTTTCGAGACGCCTCACGTGATGGATTCGCGTGTGCGTGAAACTCACGCGCGTTCCACAGCGCGACGTTAAACATATCAGCCACCGTGTTCCCACGAAGCGACCTCATTAGCCGTTTCCATGCTCGTCGATTGATGTGCCATCGAAGGCGTCGCCGTCGTAGCCGGTTCGGGTCTGTGAACACGGTGTAGTGTCGCACAGCACGCCATGCCACTCTCCGCGCACGCACCGCCTGCTGAGTAAGGACGAGCTCGCCACCGCCCGTTGTATCCGTGATAGGCGTCGACATAGCGTTCGTCGCCGATCGCTTGAGTGTTGCTCGCTCCCTGTTCTCATTTTGACCGTCTGACGCCCACCTCGGGCTAGGCTCCGGTTCCACCTCTCGCTCGGCTGATGTGCCAGTCATCGACGGTGTTGGGATGCTTCCCATCGTATCAAAGCAGTTCCAAAACGCCGACCCCGCGTCACCGCACGAAGCGCCAAGCCCAGTGATCCCAGAGCGCTGCAATGCCGTCCGATCGTAGCAGCGCAACTCTGTCGCATCCCGACATAATAGAGCTGCACCATTCGCACGTCGCAGCTCCATCGTCGCGCAGCAAGTAGCCGCTCCCGCGAACGCCTCGCCGCGCGCTGTGCAGCCGAGAAGCAGAACAAGTATCGCATGAAAGCCACGCGTGCTCGCAAAGACTCCAAACTTGCCACGCCCGTCACGACGCTCATGTTTGCGGGCTGGAAGTGGACTGCACCTCGTATCCGACATAGATATGGACAAAGACAAAGACATAGACTCGACGTATGATACGCCACGCGTCAATATGCCACAAAGTCCATCTAACGGTGCCCCACTCTGCCCCCCTTGTTCAAAGTTCCATGGCGGGCTCTCTCTAGATCGGCAAACTCTGGTGCTCCCGCTCATTCTCACGGCACACTGCCTGCTCTGGTCACTCTCATGGGGCACTCGTCCACCGAGCTCTGCCGACCCAATAGGTCCACCGGCTCCTCGAGTGTCCGAGGCCAGCCTCGCGAGCGCAGCTGCGCCTACGGCTGCGTCTCCCTCGCGGGCTCGCACGTCCCCTCCACGGCTCGCGCCCTGTTTGCCCTCGACACTAGACTGCACGTCTGCCTCCATCGCATCCCCCTCTCCTGCCTGGAAGTCTCGACTCGTCGCGCCGTCTCCCACGAGTCGCTCATCAGTCAGACCTGCGCGTACGAGGGATGCGAGGGCGGTGACTCGCTCGTGCATGGCAAAGACCTCCCGCAGCACCGCGCACTGCCGCCGTGCTATCGCATCCACATACCCCGCCGCCTGACCGTCCTTGAGTTCCTTGATCGCTATCACCGAGGCCTTCACCGCGTTGCGCTGCTCGATCATCTCGGCAGTGACAGCGTTCATGAAGTTGAAAAGATCGCCAAACTGCGTCGTGAAGGTGAGCTGCATCTGTTGTTGCTGTTGAACCACCTTTTGCATGTCGCCCATCTGCTGCTGCTGCTGCTGAACCGCCTTGCGCAGGTCCTCCATCGCGGCCGCGTGATGCGCTTCCGTGTCGGCCATCTGCTTCGCGTGCACCGTCTCGCTCTCAGCCATCTGCTTGTGGAGGTCCTCCATCGCCGACGCGTGCTGGCTCTGCATCTCGGTGATCACTGTGGCCTGCTTGTCCATTAGCCCCTGCATGTGCGAGGAGTACGCCGTGATCTTGGCCTCCTGCTCAAGGATGGCGTCGACGTTCACCTTGATCTGCTTTTCCAGCTCTCCCTTGAGTTTCTTGACCTCCTCCGAGCTCTTGATGCCTTGCTCGGCCGCGATTGCAGCAACGCGATTGAGGCCGTTGCGCACGCGTGCCGTGCCCAGGTCGCCCGACCAAATCATGCGCACCTCGTCGCCCGATGCGAGCTTCGTCGGCACGCCCCTGATCTCCGCCAGCTCGTTGCGCGAGTCCTTGCAGAGCGCCTGCAGCTTCTTCTCAACGGCCTTCTCCGCCGTCAGCTTGATACGGAGCGTGAGCTTGATAAGCCCGGTCGCCTCCGTGTCCATCTCGAGGC
Organism: Chrysochromulina tobinii; assembly: GCA_001275005.1. Classification (NCBI taxonomy): domain Eukaryota; phylum Haptophyta; order Prymnesiales; family Chrysochromulinaceae; genus Chrysochromulina; species Chrysochromulina tobinii. Next base: position 5,275 of record JWZX01001968.1, on the reverse strand, counting down.
GCGGGATGACCTGGCTGACGTCGTCACCCAGCTCCGTGATCACAGCCTCAAGCCCTTCCCCACCCTCGCGAAAGGCGCGCTTGATGTTAAAGATGCCCGCCTGGGGTGCGATGTAGACATCGACGCCGGAGAGCAGCTCCTCGGTGGAGATGAGCTTCTTCACCTCGACCTTGTCGCCAGGCGGAAGACGCAGCACCTCCAGCCCCTTCGCCGTGATTTCCACCGTCTTGTCCACAGGGAAGACGACCCACCCATCGTCGCGCTCCCGCCCTTGGATTCCGAGCGCCATGAGCGCCGTCTTGAGCTCCTTCTGGAACTCGTGGAAATGCTTGCGCATGGCTTCCAACTTCTCGGCGTTGGCCGGGTCATCAACGTCCGCGGCGTCCCAGTCAGGGTCGGAGACAATCCACTCCTCGAGCTTGAGAGCCGCGACGAGCGAGGCGATCACGTGCGGGAGCGCCCACGATGCGAAGCCGAGGGCCATGGCGTCCGAGCAGTACTTGATCCTGTCCTTGTGACGGTCCACGCTGCGCTCAAAGCTCATCTCGAACTCGCCAGCAGTGCCGGTGTCGAACAGCTTGTCCACGTTCTTCATCCATCCTAGGCGTGCGCCGCCCCAATCCTCCTTCTGCGTCATGTGGTTGATGCGCTGGTAAATGCCGTAGCACCCGGCAAGCTGTGAGGCGAACGCGCCGACGCAGCTGGTCTTGGGCAGCACGAACATCGCCTGCATGTCCGGAAGACCCTCCTTCAGGAATACGAGGTTCTGATGCATGCGCAGTGGTGAGCCATCGAGCGTCTCGGTCGTGATCTTGACCAGAGCAGTCGTGATCGCCTCGAGCGGCTTCGTGAACATGATGCTCTCGAGCTGCGGCTCGTTCTCGATCGCTTCGATCGTATCCTTGACCCTCTGCTCGGGCTTCATGTCAATGCAAGCTCCGCGCAGAAGCACCCAGTTGCTCTCCCGAGTGTTGCGCTTCTCAGTTGTGCTTGGTGTTAGGTTCTTGTCCTTGGTGTACGTATGCGCCGGTGGCGATGAGAATAGCGCTTTCCTCGGCGGTGGCTTGTCGGGGTTCGAGGCGTCCTTGCCAGGGGTCGCGAGGTTCATAGCTTCAATATTCGCGTCATGAGCGTGGTCGGGAGCGGACATGTTTTGCGGATTCTCCATTAATCAAGGGGACGAGGGTGCGTCCCCTGGCGTGACGTTTGGTATATTAAACCTCCTGAGAGAGGTTCGAGAGCGGCCAGCCGTTGCTTTTAGGTATCAGGACGTTCGCGGTGGAATTCGCTGTGGATTTCAGGAGCTGGCCGCACCCATCGGCTCCCGGTCCACGCGCGCGCGTCGATCCGTCGAATGCCACTGGCAAGCAAGTGCTCACCACGGCGCTGTTTGCTTCGTCCACGCGCGCGCGCCGATCGCATACCGACGTCCTTCACACCTCGGAGCGACTTCACACCGACGTCCTTCACACCTCGGAGCGACTTCACACCGACGTCCTTCACACCTCGGAGCGACTTCACACCGACGTCCTTCACACCTCGGAGCGACTTCACACCGACGTCATTCACACCTCGGAGCGACCGCCGCTACGATGCGGCAAGGGCGAGCTGTGCATGCATCAGCAGCCCAACGTGGCCGTGGAGCTCCGGGTCGTGCATGCATGCATGCAAGTGGAGCTCCGCGTCGTGCATGCATGCATGCAAGTGCATGCAAGTGGAGCTCCGCGTCGTGCATGCATGCCGTGCGCTCGGGGCGCTGTGGTGGGCGCTGGCCGAGCACCGCCTGCAGGAAGGCCACAGCCGCCGCGAGACGGTGCGCCGCGTGCTGGGTCAGCCCGTCGACATGGCGCAGCGTCGAGGAGGCTGCGAGCAGCTGCCAGGTGGAGCGGTTGGGTTTGTCGAGCATCGCCATGCGGCGCCCAAAGCGCCATGTCGAGCACCTGCCATGCCGGGCGCCATGTCGAGCGCATCGCCTTGCGGCGCCCAAAGCGCAGCACCTGCCCATGCTCATTGACGAAACTGAAGAAACCATACAGCAGCACCTGGCGCACAGTGCGGATGCCCTTCATGCTGCGCCGTGTTGGGTCCGACCCGAACGCCTTCCACTGGCGGTGGCTGCTCTCCTTGGCGTCCTCGCGGTAGTCACGCTTGCGCTTCCGTTGCCGAGGAGGTGGGATCCAGGTAGATGCGCCATCCCCATGATCGTCCGCCGCGGCCGCATCGGGCACAGGTACAGCAGATGTGGCTGCGGCGGCGATCGCGCGCACCGTCGCGCCAGATCCATCCATGGAATCATCGGTGGGCGGAGGATGAACACGAGTAATCGCCATCGGCCACGGGCGTTCTGACTCCTCGGCGCGCAGCCATTGTTCCGCCGGCGCCTGGAGCCAGGCTCGCACTGCTTCTTTGGCGGTGGCGCCCAGAGAAGCGAAACCTGGCACGCTCTGTGCCTCCACGCCATCAAGTGCCGCGGGCCGCTGTTTACACCATACTCGTAGGTGAAAGCGTTTCAGCTTTACTTTGGTCTGGTCCACATAGCATGCCGATCCATTGCTGAAGGCGTGCCGGCAGACGCAGCAACAAGCAAGCGCCAATTGGGTCGAGGCGCCACAACGGGCAAACGAATGCGCCTTCGCCGAGTCGCCTGGGCACGGCTTCGGCTTCATTGTTCATACGTCTACGCAGCGAGCGCCGTACCGAGCACCGATTTGAGGCGGCGTCAGGCTCTAAGTTATCGATAAACTACTAGTACAAAAGGAAGAATGTGATGGCAGCTTGGAAACGGATTTCCGTCGATGAGCCCGGGAGACACCGGACCGGGTCGGTGTAGGAGAAGGAAGCCTTCGTATCCTAAATATCGACTACCGATACAACGTCGAAACTAGGGCCGCGTTGGGAACCTATACACTCGAGGACCGCGCTCAGACGTTTCACAGACGAAATGCTCCAATAATAGGGTCATACCAGACTCGACTGCAACACACACGGCCTCGCCGCTGTCGCTATCTCCTGGTGAGTGCAAGGTATCTGTCTGCACCACCCTCGGCCTGGCCCCCGAGCTGACGCGCATGCTCATCGCGCGCTCCCTGCCCAGCGCCGTGATTGGCCCCAGCCCCGCAGCGCCCGAGCCTTCCGCCAAGCAACTGCGCTGGGCACGCCATCCGCCAAGCAACTGCGCTGGGCACGCCCACACCAAGCTACTGCGCAGGGCGCGCAAGCGCGCGAGCCAACCCAGTGGCCGCACGCCTGCGATCGACGTCGCGCAACTCATCGCGCTCGTACCCGCCTGCCTTCCTGCGCAGACTACATCCTGAGACTACAAGACACCGAACCCGAGAGCCTCGAGATCAATGCTGCGCCTTCTGATCGTCGCATTACCACTCGTCGTCGCTTTGCCAGCGGCGCTCGACAGACATGAGGCCAACGCCGTTCAGTTCGAGGTGCAAACCACGCTTCAGTTCGAGGTGCGATCTCCGCCCGAGTCCCGCCCTCTTCTCCCAGCCGCCGCGCGAGATCAACACACAACAGCACACTCATCTCCACATGCTCAACACCCAAGCGCACACATCACCATGCACGCGCCGTGGCACTAGAGCGCGGGCAAGACGATCCACCCCGCGATCAACTACTAGCACAAACCTCTTCGAGCCCAGGGACACCAACCCACCACCCGCAGGTGTGCCCGGCCCTGCCAGCAGCCACGCCTGCAGCGCGCGCAGCTTTCGGTCGGCCCTGCCGCTGCGCGCGCGACTTGTGCACATGCTGCAGGTGCACACGCGCACGCGCGCCGTCCGCTCCCGTGCCTGCCCCAACTACGTGCCCTCCGAGAGGCGCGCCGGCCTCCGCGCGACTCAACTTGCGCTCGCCTTCACACGTGCGAACGCGCCGCCTCCTGTTTTGCTGACGGCTTGCGCGTTGATCCCCCGGTGCAGGCAGCCGCAGCTGCGAGCGGTCGGGCACGACGGCCACCTCGCCCTTGACATCTCCGCCACGACCGGCAGGCGCGACGTCGACACCACGGTCACAAGATGATCCGGCCGCCGTCACGCCCGCGCTCTCCCGCATGGCCCAGGCGGCGCGAAGCTTGTGCCTGTGAAGCCTGTGCCTGTGAGCCGGGCGCGGTCGTCCTCGAGGCTGCGGCCCCGTCGGCGAACTGCTCGTCCCGCTCACCATCGAGTGCAGCGCCGTCGGCTTCGGCCTGATCATCCATGCCATGACCGCCGCAACAAGCACCACTGTGGCATCGTCAAGGCATGATCCCTCCTCCTGCACTTCTCGCCGCGCCTCCCCCCTGGGTGTATTCTCTGCCCGCTCACTCCTCACCCACTGCTTCATCGTGGCTTGGGCTCTGGTACACCTTAATCTACACACCACACACCACACACACGTCACCGCCTGCCACACTCGCAGCCCGCTCCAGCTCCAACGCCCGTGCCCCAGCTAAGACACGTTCCTCGTGCCTGCTCGCAGCCATCGCAAGTACAAGTAACCTCATGGACAGCATCCCCAGACCTTTTTTGGAACTCTCCGTCGCCCGTGTTCAACCCACAGCGAGTACGTACGTGGCCATGTCCCTCTACGACCAGTCGGACTGCTGCGATGCCTACAGCGATCGGGGGCTTCCCGCTTCTCTTTCCGCTCGTCGCTGTCTCTCTGGGCATGTGCGCCGAGAGCGCGACCTGGACACCCTTTGACAGGGATAAGATGCCCCTGTGTGGAAGCCGTCAGCCTTTCCTTGGCGCAACTTCGCCCTCGTCAGGGTCTTTCTTCTGTTTGGACACGAGCGTGTTCACCTCAGACAACGATAGCAACGAGAACAGCGACGGCAGTCCCAGCTACGCGTACGGCACCGACTGCGTCAACCGCGTCGTGCGCACAGCGTCGCCGCCCCCGCCGCCACATTCCCCTGCCATGGTCCGCATGAATATCTGCCTCATTGCCGCTGGCAGTTCGTGCAGCGACGACGGCGGCGGCCCTAGCTCAGAGTTCGCAATGTGTGCCTACCCGCCGTCACCACCAGCGCCTTCTCCACGGCCTCCTCCACCGCCGTCACCACCGCCGCCATCACCGTCACCACCACCGCCGCCGCCACCGCCGCCGTCGCCTCTGCCACCGTCGCCTCCGCCGCCGTCACCCCCTCCTTCGCCGCCTCCATCACCCCCGCCATCATCCCCGACGCCCTCGCCTCCGCCACCGTCGCCAACGCCATCGCCACCGCCTTCTTCATCACCGTCTACACCACCTTCAACCCCTCCCTCGCCGCCGCCCCCCTCCC
>JWZX01001967.1:0-14615 GCA_001275005.1 Chrysochromulina tobinii | reverse complement strand
GTCTCAAGGGGCGACATGCGAAGGCCAAGGTGCTGATCGTCCTCAAGACCAAGTCGTTCTACGAGTCCGCGCCTTGTCTGAAGGAGCTTAGCTGTGCCATCGATCAGAAAATTCCAGTGATACCCATCGTCCTTGAGGAGAATCTGCCCGGCCCCAAACAGCAGTGGTCGAAGCTCACGGACCAGGATTCGGAGGTGATGATCGCCAAAGTGCAGGAGCACCTCGGCAAGATCAATGACATCCCAAGCCCCGGCACGTTGCTCACTGTGCCCATTACTCTGGACGAGATCATCGAGGAGATCAATAAGCATGTCACAACTAAGGCCCAGGAGTTCACGACGTTGGCCACACAAAACTTTGCCGCGAAACGGGGCGGTTGGAGCCGCATGATCTCGATCTCCTCGAAGCGCTCACAGCCATCGCGCTCAAAGCCACCGCGCTCACCACCACCAAAGGAAAGCGGCACTGAGATGTCGAGCATCGTAGGAAGCTCGATGCACGTGGTCAACCTCGTGAGCTGGAAAGAGCTGACACTGAGAGAGAGACTCGGAGCCGGCAGCTTCGGCGAGGTGCGTGTGGCCGTGTACAACTCGACCCCATGCGCCATCAAGAGCCTACGGGCGGTGACCACGCCGGCGGTCTTGCAAGAGCTCATATCTGAGTTTGAGCTGACGATGCGCCTGCACCACCCCAATGTGCTCCTCACCATGGGCATCGCACACGACGCTGACGACGGGAAGACGGGCATTCTGATGGAGCTCATGCCCGCCTCGTTGCTCGATGTGCTGCACCACCACCGGCAGCGCGATCAGCTCGCCACGTGGGAGGCATCCCTCGTCCTCATCGCCCTCGATGTGGCCAAGGGCATGACGTACCTACATGCGAAGGGCGTGGTCCATCGCGACCTGAAGCCTGGCAACGTGTTACTCACGGAGCACTGGGACGCCAAGGTGGCCGACTTTGGCACGGCACTCACCAAGTACGCCGGGCAGGCCGAGGGGCCCGCGGGCACGCCGCCCTACATGGCTCCCGAGGCCATTGCGTTCACCTCGGGCGCAAAAGCCAAGCCCACCGACGTGTGGAGCTTCGGATGCCTGCTCGCACACATGGGGACGCGGTCCATACCGTACAGCCATGTGCAACTGCCCATCGGAATGTCTACGAAGGACGCTGCGCATGCGCTCATGGCGATTATTGTCAGAGGTCAAGCGACCCCGCTCGACCAGCTGCGCAACGTGGCCGGCTGCCCACCTGGCATCCTCGCGCTTGCCACCCGGTGCCTTCAGACCGATCCCGGTCAACGGTCTACGTTCCTTTCTATCGTGGACGAGCTCCAGCGCATAATGGTCGATTTGAGCGCGTCGCGCCCCTCGACTCCGCTGCATCGAGCTGATGTTCTGGGACAGACGGGCGCATCCGCGTCGTCAACCGATGCTTCCAACTCCAATTGGGGGACCTCATTGGCAACGTTATTCTCATTTTTCCATTCCCTGGCCGATGGCATTAGGCAGCCGCCACTCGGGGATGGCCAATTGGAAGACGGACGCTTGTATGCTTAGTGCATGCGTGCGCATAAATATGCAGCGTGCGTGAAAGTCAGTGACTTGACAATAACACGAGAAACTTCCCACGTTGAGACCATCGAGGAGGTCGACATGGTGGTTTAGGAGTGGCTTAGTGGCGATGTTTCTCCAATATGACCGATATCGGATATGACGGTCGTACACGCGACCACACTCTGCGCTCTCCTCGCTTGAGTTGATCGGCTCTCAGTTGATTGGCTCTTAGAAAGCTGCCCTTTCCACTCTGCAGGCCGACAACAGCTCCGAGGACAGCCACTTCCACCATGTATAGAATGATGCATGCAAAGCTCTGAGTGACTGAGAAGAAACGTTCAGGGAAGACCAAATGTGAACCTGTGGAGATTCGTGTCCCGACGTGCGACGTGCGTGAGCTCCGAGCGATAGTGTCAGGGGTTCTCTCTGAAATGGTCTTCACGGCTCTTTTTCAGAGAGGGACGTGTGATTTCTGGCAGATGGCGGAGGCCACCCGCTCGCTCTCGGTGCGCATCTTCGGCGTGAGCCGTGACATCGGCCTTCTGCCTACGCGCGTGCACTCGGACGTGCGGACCACCGTGCTTGGCCTGACGCGTGCCGTCACCGAACGTGGTAAGCCCATACGCCTTCCCGATGAGCGAGCGGCCACAGTCGATGCCGCGCTACGTGCTGGCGGCATCTTCGGCGGCGGCACGGCCGAGCTCGCGGGCTGCGTGAGCGCGTGGTATATCGCGCAGCGTGCCGAGGGCGACGCTGCGGGCATCAACGCATACTACGACGAGTTCCGTGCCGAGGGCTACACGGCGGCGCTCGGAGGTGCTCAGGAGGAGCTCACGCATCGTTGTGCGGAGCTCGCCGGCCTGCCGAGCGCGCCGACGGGCGCGCCGCCGCTAGTGCTCGACCTCGGCTGCGGCTCGGGCCTCTCGATCGGTCCGCTCGTGCGCCGCGGCTGCGCGGTGATCGGAATCGACCTGTCACTCGAGATGCTCAGGACGGCGCGACGCGCGGGCGCCGAGGTGGTGCAGGCGGACATGTCGCAGCCGCTGCCGCTCCGCACCGGCCTCTTTGATGGCCTCACCTCGGTCAGCGCCCTCCAATTCCTTTGCGAGCCGGTGCGTGGTCGGTCGGCCGAGGAGAGACTGGGCACACTCTTCGTTGAGACAGCGCGGGTGCTCGGTACAGCGCCTGAACTCGGCCACCGCCGCCGCAGCCGCAGCAGCAGCAGCAGCGGTGTTGACGGCGAGAGGGTCGACGGCAGCGTCGACGCCACCTGCTCCGCCCCGTGTGCGGCGTTCCAATTTCACCCGTCGTGTCCTCAGACGCATCCCACCCTCATCGTCAGGGCGGCGCGGGCGGCTGGGTGCGCGGCCGTGGCACTTGTCGACCAGCCTCATCGCACCAGCGGACGCCGTTGGTTTGTGTATGCAGTGCCACGCATGGCCGAAGCGCCAAGCGCGGCCGCAGCGGTGGAGCCGGCGGCGGCAGGGGCTCTCTCATCATCAGGTGGTTTCGCGCCCAGCACGACGCCCAGCATCTGCCGAATGCATGCGCCCCTCCGAGCCGCCTGCCCCCTCACGCTCCGCGCCTGGGCGTCCTCGAGGCAGCTGCCGGTGCCGAAGCTCGATCCAGCCCACGAGGCATGGCTCAGCGCGGAGCACGTGCGATGGGCTCACACGCAGCTGCGCCGGCTGCGGCGTGCGGAGGCCGAGGACGCCGTCGCGGGCGCGCGGAGAGGGCTAGGTGGACATGCCGAGCCCCCCGAGGCGGACGTGGCAGACGAGATTGAAGCTCCTCCTCGTGACGAAGCGTGCGACGAAGCTGACGAAAGCTGCGCCTCTACTGGCGCGGGTCTGATGAGCGCTGTAACGAGCGCTGTCGCGCCGCCGCCGCCTCCGTCGCCGCATCCGCAGGCGCATGACCAGCGCCGTGGTGAGCACGGCCAGCGCCGGCGCAAGCGTCGTAAGAACAAGGGCTTCTTGGCTCCAGGTGGCGCTGGCGACGAGTGGGCGATGGGTCTGGCGGAGTGCCGCGCGGCGGCAGAGCTTCGCGAGCGGCTTCGAGTGCCGGCCGGCGAGTGCCCTTCACTCGAGCAGCTTCAGAGACAGCTTCCTGAGCTTTTGTCGGCGTTGCACGATCCCGCGGACTCGGGCTCGGAATGAAACTCCGGAAGTACTAGGGCCCCTTTTTAGACTGAGACTCCTATTTAGTATTTCTAAATTCGACAGACATACGTCGTCTGACCTACTGACTTGTGACTACATGTACGGTGGCGGGGGAGCTTGATAGCGTAGCGCGGCCGCGGCGAGCATGGGCCACGGCGTTCTTTGTGCCTCGCGTGCGGTGTCCAGTCGCGCCGGACGTGGTCTCGTCTGCTCGAAAGTATGGGAGCTCTAGTCGAGGTGCAAAGTACCACGCGGCCTGTGGCCCTCGCGACGTGAGTGCCACCCCAAAGGCACCTCTCGCGGATAGCAATGACTTGACTTGACTTGACTTCAGGCTCTCGAAGGCACCTCTCGCGGATAGCCGAAGTTGTCAAAATCGTCCGCGTAGTGCGCCAGCACCAGCTGCCTGATGCTCTCATTACGCAGCCAATCCCGTGTGCTGATGCGTGTTCCATTGGTCGCAGAGGCCGAGTTACGCACGTGGAAAGTGCGACCGTCGGGCCGGAACACCGGAGCGCCGGGCTTGGTGTCGTTGAGCAGCTGTCGGAGGCACGCAAAGTCCGATGTGAAGTTCTCGAGTCGCCCGACCCAATCGACGACGCGATTGCCGGAGCGGCCGTTCTCGTACACCCACTGCGAGACGGGCCCGTAGCAGTTGCCCCACCAGATGCCGGAGCACCACATACTGGTCGTCTTTCGATCGTCCGGGTCTTTGGCTGACAAGGGGCGCCCTGAAGCATCAAAATGGCCGGCCTGGAAGTCCACGGCTGGTGTCGCGTGGATGGACGGGAGCTGGCCGTGGCCCACTTGCAAGATGGAGCGCCAGAGATGAGCCCACCACTCGTCAAAGGGCATCTTGTGCTTGAGCACGAGGTGGCAAGGGAAGCCGCGGTTCCATGTCTTGTGCGGGCCTGACGCGCAGAACGTGTACTGCGACACAAAGCGCGTGTATGGGTTGCGCACGAAGCTGAAGCGAAAGGTGGAGTTGGCTCGATCGCGGCCCGCTGGGTCACGCATATGAACGAATCGATGCTTCTTATCCGTGCGATCAAAATGGTAGCCGCTGCGCACACCCCACCGAGCAAGCGATGTGCCGCCAGTCTTTGGGATGTGCACCATCACGGTTTGCTTGCGTTTGAACGTCTTGAGCGGGTAGTCTGCCCGGTCACAACTGAACCCGAGACTGTTGGTGCGCTGATGCGGTGCATCGGCCGCAACGACGGCCTGCGTGAATGCGATGAGGCCGTGGGACATTGCGCCGCCAGCTCACACAGAGGGTGCCGCGCGCTCGCGGCGGCGCGCTTCACACAGCGGGTTCACATGTTCACAGCCCCTACTTTATCATTGTGAATGTGGACTCCCACGCCGAGCCAGAGCCCGGTGCACGCCCGTTTCACGAATCGAAGCTAAAAAGCCGCGCTCTATTGTTAAATACAACCTTATTTGATTTGTGTTATAAAGATAAGGGACGAGTGGGGACAGGGCTTCATTCTGGATTCACACACTAATCACTATCCCCTCCACCAACACCTGATTTTGAATTGAGTGATTTGATCCAAAGGGGAATGGGGAGGGCTTATTATTTTTCAAATCAGCATTCCACAGGATCACTGAGTGACAGTGGCGTCATCCTCTCGTCGACCCGCTATTTCTAGTTTCACGTGAGCCCGGTGAGATGCGTCCTGAGCCTTCGTGCGTCCGGCGCCCTGGTGCCGTGTGCTGCCCTCAAAACCTCTTCGGCGATAGGTGCCCACTCGTGCGCGAGCGAGATGGGTCGGCCTGCCTGCGAGCCCACCCCAATGAGCAGCCCGCCCAGCCGTCGCGCCTGCTCAACCCAGTCGGGCACGGCCTTTTCGAGCGTGGACTTGAAGAGGGCGAGCACGGGCATCGTCGCCCCGTCGGGTCCGGTGCGCACGGGCGAGAGGTCGATGCGGTCGAGGTGGAAAGTGGCGAAGCGGAAGACGGCGTCGGGGCCGTGGGGTGCGCCCGAGTGCCAGCACGCCCGGTAGCCGGCCCGCTCGTACTCTTCGACGACGGCTCGCTGGTCACCAGCCGCCAAGCCGAGCACCACGCGCGCGATCGCCTCCCGCTCGGGCGGCTCGAGGCGCCCTGTCATGCCGTAATCGATCAAGCCGAGTCGTCCGTCAGGGAGCAGCAGCACGTTGCCCGGGTGAGGGTCTGCGTTGTATACTCCCTGTGGCGCACGCGAGTCATTGTGGTCAGGAGCAGGCAGAGGGGCGATCCGAGGGGCGATCAGAAAGGCGATCCGAGGGGCGACCCGCACATCAAGTAGCAGCGCCACTCCATGTACCCGCACGAGCGTCCGCAGTGCACGAGTAATGTCCGGGCGTGCCCTCAGCACGCGAGCACCCGCTCCCTGTGCGGCATCGGCGCCCCGCCCAATCGGCACGAGTCGGCCCAGCCCTACGAGGCGGAGGAGTGCCGAGCACGCGGCACAGCTGTAGCCGGCGGCCGAGGCGGCTATGTCTCGAAGCCGTCGGGCGGCGACGGCGTAGGCGCGCACGAGGGGCGCGGCGACCTCGGCGGCGTCGACGAAACGGTGTGCGCCGCCCCCGGTCTCAAAGTGCGCCGCCACGCGCTTCATGAGCTGCGCGCGCAGCTCCTGCGCCGACGCCATGCCGAGCGCCCTCGCCACGTCATTCATCTCGAGCTCGATGGCCGCAGCGAGGCTGCATCCCTCGAGGCACTCCATCGCGAGGACATGGCGAGTGCACAGGCGAGCATCGGGCACCGCAGGCACGCGCACGAGCGAGGGCTCAAACCCCCGAGCCTGTAGGTTGGCACGCACCTCGCGCAGGTTGGCCGCTTCCTGACGAAAATCAAGCTCAGCGAGATGGCGCCGACGTAGCCCTTCGATGAGCGGCAGATTCTGTGGAAAGAGGAGGCGCGTCACAAGCTCGAGGTTGTCGAAGTCGGCGGCGTACAGGGCGGGCACCTCCGGGTATTGCACCTTGACGATCACCTTGCGCCCATCGATGAGCGTGGCGCGATGCGCCTGAGCAATCGAAGCGGCGCCCACCGGCCGCGGCTCGAATGAGATGAAGAGCTCGGCCATCGGCACGCCGATGTCGGCCTCGATGATGGCGCTCACCTCGGCGAGACTCCGAGGCGGCACGCCGTCCTGCAGCGGGCGCAGCGCCTGGATGTAGACATCCTCCAGGATGCCAGCTCCCATCGTCGAGACGAACTGACCCACTTTGACGTAGATTCCACCCAAGCTGAGGATGATGTCGACAGCACATGGCGCTGTTCGGTGGTGGAACTCGGTGACGCGCTGCTCGAGCACGGCCCCGTCGCAGCCCTCGATCCGAGCGCGCAGCTTGATGCCCTGGTACTCTAGAAAGAAAGGTGCCACCGTGCTCCAAAAAGTCACGGAACGGCGGAAGCCCGGCGAGGATGCGTAGGCCGCGCCGACGGCCACGCCGCAAGTGGCAAGAGCACCGCGGCGTGCCCATCGCCACGACCGTGCGGCAGGTAATGTGGCCGAGACCAGACTGCGCTCTGCAGACGCGATGGCGAGGGCGCGCCTCCTCGGCGTCCGTGCACACGTGACGGAGAGGGTGAGCCTCATCGAATTGCGTTGCACCGCCCGAAGTTGCCGAGACATTTCGTGTGTGGCATGTGGCGTCGCGATGTGTGAGCTTCGTTTGCTCATACTGGCTGAACATGACGTGTGTAACGTCCAGGCCTCGACGAGCGCCACTGCCCCCCATTGGAGAGTCCAGGACAATGTAGAAGGCAGTGGTCTCGAGAGGCTGGAGAGGGGCTCCGCGGCCAGGCTCACCTCGCCGAGGAGCGAGAGCGCGCACCTGTGGGGCGCCCGCTTGTATCCGCGTGTTGTGTTTGACTAGAAAGTCAAAGTGTGGGACCAAACTTCTGTTTCGTGAGCGACGTGGTGATCCGCAAACACGTCCGTCCGCCGCTACGCACGATCGTCGCTTGGACCAAGCGAGTCGACGGCGCGACGCAAGAGCAACCATGATCTCAAACGTGAACACCAACAATCCGGCCGTCAAGCGAATCATGCGCGAGGCTCGCGAGGTGCGTGCCGCCACTCCCGCCACCCTCTGCTTGCGCGGCTGCGTCCATCATGCCACTTGAGCACGGCGGTGCCTGAATGCGCGCGCGCGCGCAGATTGCGGAGGCAGGAGCCAACCCTGACTTTGAAGCATCCCCGCTCGAGGACAACCTCTTCGAATGGCACTTCACCATCCGCGGCCCGCCGGGCACGGCCTTTGAGGGCGGCCGCTACCACGGGCGCATCACGCTGCCTCCCGAGTACCCCTTCAAGCCGCCTTCGATCACGCTACTCAATGCCTCTGGCCGCTTCACCGTCGGCAAGAAGATCTGCCTCTCCGTTTCGGCGCACCATCCAGAGCACTGGCAGCCGGCGTGGGGCATCCGCACGATCATCACGGCGCTCATCGCCTTCTTCCCGACGAAGGCTGAGGGGGCACTCGCCGGGCTTGATTACACGGACGGCGAGCGGCGTAAGCTCGCCGTCGACTCTCGCCGCTGGCAGTGCCCCACCTGCCACCTATGCATGGCGGACACGCTGCCCCTCGCCGAGACCGACACGGGCGTCGCAACCGCCAGCACCCTGCCGCCGGCCCCTGCAGAGCTTACGTTTGCCCATGAGGCACCCGCGGCGGCCTCGGGTGCGGCATCGGGTGCGGCCTCGGGTGCTTCCGCGACTACTTCCGAGTCCGCGGCCCCGGGCGCAAGCACGAGCACCGACGCCGAAGGCGCTGGCGCTGGTAGCAGCAGCGGCGGCGCTGGCAGCAGCAGCGGCGGCGGTGGCAACAGCAGCGGCGGCGCCGCCGCCAGCAGCAGTGAGGACTACAGTGGCGCCGCTGCCGCGGCCGCCACCGAGGTGAGCAGCCGTCCCGAGCGCCGTCCCGAGCTCACCGCTCCCAGCCCTGCCCGTGCCAGTCAGGCGGCGGTACCGTCCGCATTGGCCGCCGCAGCGAGAGAGTCGCCGGCCGCCGCGCCCGCCTCGGCCCCTGCCCGCCCAGGCCCGCCGCCCGCGACGGCCGCGGCGCCGCATTCGGTCGATTGGCTCGGCTTGTTGGCGGCGGCGCTCGTGGGCGCGATCGCGCTCCTCTTGTCACGCAAGCTCATGGGTGACGCCAACGACGCGTAAATCATGGGGAGCGTTGGCTGGCCCCATGCGCGCTGACCGCTCGGTGCAACACCTGGGCCGAGGGCCGTCTGAGTGACGTGCTGGAATTGATCTCTCTCTGAAGTCTCAACGTTTCTCGAGAGTATGTTCAAGATCGTTCGATCCCGGGCTCCGCGTGGGCAAGCGTGGCCGCCCGGCTATTTTACCCGTCCGGTCGTGAACGCGCATATCAACATATCACTTCAAAGAAAGTTTCATAACCGTGGAGCGGAGGATGGTTCTCTGACGATCTGACACGTGACTACTGACTTGTTTCGTCGACGTTGCACCGCGCGGAGGCGGGTCAAGCGCGCGAACCGAGACACCAGCCTCAGTTCCAGCTCGGCTTGGTGACGTTGGCGCCCTCGGCCGCCGCGATGAAGGCGGTGCCGACAAGGGCGGCGCTGAGCTGAGTCTTGGCCGCGCCCCAGCCAGGCGGGTCCTTGCCGGGCCCGAAGCCCATATTACGCATGCGCTCGAGCTGCGCGTTGCGCTCTGCGGCTCGCAGGCGCAGCCCGATGCGCCACTGCGATTGGATGAGGCGGATGCTCGCGTCGCGTCTTGACTGGAAGATGGTGGCCACCGTCAGGTTGCGCTTCTTGGCCTTGCGCGCGGCCGCCGCCTCGCGCACCGCTCGCACGTGCGTGCCTCGGAAAAAGGACTCGATGACCGTCGCGGCCATTGCGACTTGGTCCTCGCGGTAGTCCTCTTTAGGATCGATGACGGTGCGCAGCACGAAGGCGGTGTGCGCGCCGCCGCAGCTGGCGCCTAGGACGTGGACGCCCTCACGCGTGAACTTGGGCGGCGTCTGCGGCAGCAGCACCGACTGAGTCACGGTCGCCGCGGCCCCGCCGCCGTGCATACCACATGCGCCGAGCCCGTCGTCGCCGCACGTGAAGACAACGCCGCTTTCGGTGACGAAGGCGGAGTGCGCCTCCCCTGCTGAGATCTGGACGACGACGTGCGCGGAGAGGGAGCCCACAGGAACGGGCGAGAGCACATTTGCGCGTCCACCCAGCCCGAGCCGCCCGAAGCCGCCTGAGCCACACGCGTAAGGAACGCCCTGGGCGGTGAGGAAGAGAGAGTGGGCTTCGCCCGCGGCGGCGCGTCGAATGCGATGCCCTTTGAGAGCATGGATACGGCGCGGGGTGTGCTCCGCATGCACCGCGGCGTGTCCGAGCTGGCCGCACTCGCCTCGACCACACGTGTACACCGCCCCGTCAGCGAGGACGAGCGCCGAGTGAGCTCCACCGGCCGCCACCGCGACGACCGCGAACGCGTCGGTGGACGAGGGGACCCCGCCGAAGATGACAGCCTCGAAGCGCGCGTAGCACTCGGCCGGAGCCCCCGCCACGGCGCCCGTCGGAGGAGGCGAGCCTGGCGGTGGAGCCGAGGAGCGCGGAGGAGGGGGCGGCACCTTGCGCTCCTCAGCCGTCGCGCCGACGCCGAAACCGAACCATCCCATCGCTGAGACCGTTGCTGGTGGGGAGCGCGGTGGCGGTGGCGGCGAGCGCGGAGGCGGGGGCGGCGAGCGTGCACGCGGGGGAGAGCCCGCGGTCGGTGGCGAGCGAGGAGGCGGGGGTGGCGAGCGCGGAGGCGGAGGTACCTCGCCACCGAGTGGTCGGCCGAGCCGCCCTGAGTCGTTGAAGCCACACGAGAGAGCGCGTCCATCAGCGCGCACGAGGAGCGTGTGCAGTCCGCCGCATGAGACCGACACCACCGGGCCGCCCAGCCCGTCCACGCGTCGTGGCGTCGTCTGAGCCGTGAGCGTGCGGTGGCCGAGCTGGCCGTAGAGCCCCAGTCCGAATGTGTAGAGCTCGCCCACAGTGCACACGAAGGCGCTGTGCGAGCGGCCGCACGATACGGTGGCCACGCGCACCACGTGTGAGGGCGGCGCGCCCACTTGCAGTGGAATCGGCACGCGCGTCGGCTCCGGCCGCGCCGCCGTGTCGCCGAAGCCGCACTTGCCGTACTCATTGTCGCCGCACGCGTATAGCTCGCCGTCGGAGAGCACGAGCACGCTGTGCCGCCACCCGCAGCTCACCTGTGCCACCTGCGTCTCGACGAGCGTCGTGAGCAGGTGTGGCGTCCGCAGCGGCGCGTGGTGCTCCTCGTGGAGGTGCTTCCGGCTGTGGCTCTTGGCCGGCGCGGCGGCGGGCCCGGTGTGGCCCGCGGCGCCATGCTCCGTCGAGCCGCAAACGTAGACCTTGCCGTGCTCAGCCGGCGCCGAAGCGCTGCTGACCAATGCTGCTGCGAGCGGGTCGAAGGCCTTGCGGATCACATTCTGCGCCATCTGCACCTTCCGGCTCTCGCGCCGTCTTGCGAGCGGGTGTGGGAGGCGGGGAGCCTCTGCTTTTTCGGCCGTTCCCGCAGGAATTTTTTGACCTGTGAATTACATGAACAAAGTGCGGTCTGCGGACAGCTTTTCTCGTACTCTTGCTTTTAGAGCGGGCGGGCGTTGCTTCGTTCGCATTCTCAGAGCGCTTCGGCGGAGGTTGTCTGGGGGATCACTTCGCGCCAGCTCGTCCAACGCGTGAGCCTGCGGCGCTGCGGGTCCGCTTTCGGCTTTCCCGGACGGTTGTATGGCTGTTCCATGTAAATGTGCTCCCACGTCGGCTCGAGGCCGCTGCCCTTGGCGACGGGCGCGTCGTCGATCAGGTAGTCGCCTCGCACGTATGTCTTGTCTCTGGTAAGGATCAGGCGGTCGACCCACTCCTTCCCGAGGTGCTCGGCCACCCAGGCCACCTTCTCGGCCGCGCACGCAGGCGACGATGCAAGCGGCGCGGAACAGATGCGCACGTCCAGGCCATGGGCCAGCATGGCGTGCATCGAGTCGACGGCGCCTTCGATGGGCGCCAGGCTCGCAAAGAACCCCGGCTCGGTCATGATGGCATGGAGCAAGGCGTGGTGCTCGGTGGCGAATGAGTTCTTGAGCGGGAAGAGACGCTCGTCCTTGGCAGGCTGCTCCACCTCAGGGTGGCGCTCGGAGAGCACGTCAAACACTCGTTGGTCAAAGTTAGCGAGCACGCCATCCATGTCGACTAGGACGATAGTGGCTCGGTGCGACTTGGACAAGCAATCCGCATCCGTCACAGATGCAGCATCGCTGGTGCGCTTTCCACTGGCTATCATCTCTCTTGTCGGGTTTTGGACGCGCACACCCCTCGGGCCGGCTCGCAGCACAAGAACGCGCCTCCGTAGTGTGAACATGTGCGTGAATGCGCAGTCGGTCAAAGTGCCTGACTCTCCCTGGCCTCCGTCTAACCGAGCCGGGCTGCTATGGCCTACCGTACGCAGCCGAACGACCCTTCTCCTCCAGACTACCTTTATCCTCATGATTATCACGACGCGGCCGACAATTCAGATTCCTCGCTGTGATCAAGGTAAAGGTGCTCAGCTTGCTTCGCTCGCGCAACAACGGATCTCGCTCAATGGTTCTCGTCGGGCAGCTTCTCGAGCTGGTGCGAGTAGAACGTGTGCGCGCCCGCGGTCTCAAGGATCATTCGATCTGGGTTGTCCTCTGATCGCCAGTCATTTCCCTTACCCAGCCCGAACATGGCGCCGCGGTCCACCTTGCCCGCGCGGCTCGCGTCCCGCACGCGCCGGCTGCGTAGCTCGCGCAGCACCTTGTCCGCGTCCGCACCGCCACAGCCCCAAAGCTCGAGCGCGCGCACCTGTGGGGAAAGGGGAGGACGCGCCGTGGTGAGCACTTGCATGCGCCACAGCCCCAAAGCTCGAGCGCGGCGCGCGCACCTGTGGGGAAAGGGGAGACCGCGCCGTGGTGAGCACTTGCATGCGCCACAGCCCCAAAGCTCGAGCGCGGCGCGCGCACCTGTGGGGAAAGGGGAGACCGCGCCGTGGTGAGCACTTGCATGCGCCCCCCCAAAGCTCGAGCGCGGCGCGCGCACATGGCGCACTCCCTCGGCCGGTGCTCCGCCCGGCGCCGGGTGCGCCCCGTAGGTGGTGTCGGAGGCGTGCCAACGCAGCACCTGTGGGGAAAGGGGAGGGCGCGCCGTGGTGAGCACTTGCATGCGCCCCGTAGGTGGTGTCGGAGGCGTGCCAACGCAGCACCTTCATGTCGTCCTCGAGCACCATCCTGAAGCGCGCCGTCTGGCCGCCAAAGCCGAGCACCTCTGGCACCGGTGGACCGCTACTCTTCGAGAGGTAGGACGTGGTGGCGAGCTGACCTTTCTGCGGCGGGTTGTAGAGCGCGAAGTTCTTCGCGAGCCCGGTGGGCCTGTACACGTGGAAGGTGGGGGCGAGGGTGAAGAGGAGGCAGCTGGGGCTGCCAAAGTACTTATCCGACCCCTTGAGCGCCGAGTCAATGTATGCACCTGTGGGGAAAGGGGAGGAAGCGCCGTGGTGAGCACTTGCATGCGCCCCCCTTGAGCGCCGAGTCCATGTACGCACCGAAGACCTCGGCCGCGTCGGTGAGTACTAGCAGCAGCGTCGGGCCGGCGTACCCATCCGCGTGATGGCTGAAGCGGTTCATCGAGAGGCCCATCACCTCGGAGGCGTACACGCAGCGCCAGTCGGCGGCCTCCTCGCGCGCGCCGCGGCTGATCGCAAGGGAGAGCAGCCACGCGCTCGGCGGTGTGAGAAGCTCGGTACCCTCGCTCTGTCCCTCGGCGCATGAGAGCAGCGGCTCCTGCAGCGGCGCGAGCACCGACGCGGGTACCTCCGCGTGGACCGCCGAGGTCGCGATCTGGGCGGCCGAGGTCGCGATCTGGGCGGCCGAGCTGCCGCGCGTTCCGCCAGCGCCGGCAGTGCTATGGCTGCGTATGGCTGCGCCGGCGGCGGAGGCGTGCCCGACGGCGCAAAGGTAGTGCAGTAGGAAGCCCTCGACGGCTGTCGGCAGGCTGGGTAGCTGCGCCGTGACCCAACCGATCCAAGCCTCGATGGGCACAGCGCCGCCTGCGGCGCCAGCCAGCACGTCGGCCACGACCGCATCAAGCTCGGACGATGTGGCTGCTACGGCGGCGGGCTCATCGCCACCGCCACGCGCGGCTGTGAGCGCATCGCTCAGCATCGCCTTGAGCGCCGCCTTGTCGAGCGGCGCGTCATCCGCGCCAGAGTACAGGGAGGCAATCGTCACGAGCCGTTCGCTGCGCTGCGCCTTGCAGCATCTGGCGATTGTGCCGAGGAAGCTCTGCCAGCGTACAGGTGTGCTCGCAGCGGTCATCTTCCGGAAGAGTGCTGCCCACGGGAAGCCCTTGCGAAAGAGCGCCGCCCACGGGAGGAGCGCCGTGATCTCCAGCGCGCCGTTCGACGGAGAGGCGAGCATGGCGTAGCAATTGCGCAGCGCCCTCAGCTCCTCGGGGTCGAAGAGCGCCTCCTCCGCGGGCGGCTCCTCGGCCGAAAGCGTTCCGCCCATCCGCTTCCTAAAGGACTAACCCTTCCCTCGACGCCGCCGCTGTCACCGCCTCTCGAGCGGCGCGAAAAGCCAAAGACCCAAAGAGGACCGAGGTGAGGAGTGAGGTCCCCGGGTGTGGGCGTGAGGCCGTTCCGCGGCTGAAATCGTCCCTCTCCCCGCCGGGCTCGGTACGCGCTCCAATGGCCAAAAAGTACCCGCTCTTCGGGCCGGCGACCTCCTTTCCGATCGGAAAACCCACCCCAATCATGCCCCCATCGTCGACTTCGGCCGCGACGCCCGCTCACCCCTGCCCACACCGCCGCCACACTCGCAGGTCGGGATTCAAGAAGTTCGTGCGCGAG
>JWZX01001966.1:0-27590 GCA_001275005.1 Chrysochromulina tobinii | reverse complement strand
ATGTGCGACCTCGAGTCGACGAGCTTCTCGATCAGCAACTTGCGCGTGTCGGAGATCCCGAAGCCCCCGCCCCCGCCGCCGCCGCAACTGCCACCCCCAGCTGCGCCGCGGAGCGTCTTGTTGGTGGCGCTCGGCTTTGTGGTAAGGCTCGGCTTCGCTTGGCAGTGGGTACTTGCGATCGCGCTCACCGTGGTGGCGGCCGTGCTGGCCCTGCGCAGCTCACTAGCGCCTCGGTGGCTTGCCGTCGGACGCGCGCCACCATCGCTTCGCGGCGGCGGCGGCGGCGGCGCGGGCGGAGGCGGGCGCAAGCGCAAGGTGACGGCAGCCGCGCCAGTGGTGGTGCCGAGCGCTGCGGATGACATCTTATGTGATGAAGATGCTGATGAGAATTAATGCAGAAAAAAGTTCACCCGTGAAAAAGTACACCCGTGCCGAGATTCGTGGTGTTGACTGCGAACTCGTGGCGTCGCGCGTCGTGAATGCGTCGTGATGAGCGTGAACAAGCAAGCTTGCTTGCTTGTTTGCTTGCTTGCTTGAGCGTGAACGTTCACACGACTGCGCGACGCTGACAGAATGGAAGCTTGGACGCGTCGTGATGGAGGACGGCCAAGTCCTTGCCGACCACGCGTGGGCACGCCGTTTACGCCGAGCCATCGCGGATGAGCCGCTCGCTGGCAGCCTCATCGCTGCTTGCGCGTCGCTCGCCAGGGTGGGCATCGACACTGATCTCCTCGAGGGGATCGTTTGCGAGCAGGAGCTCGACTGGCGGCGGCAGAAGAAGCTCGAGGGGCTCGGCCTGCCAGACTCGTTCATGAACTTCGCGCTGGCCATCTACGTGTACACGCTCACGTTCCCGGCCGTATACACGGCGGTCAACCGCGCCATGCACACCCCTGAGCGGTATGCCGGCCAAGACCTTTCCCCGGAGCTGCAGGCGTGCTTACCATACATCCGCTTCCTCGACACGGCGCTCGAGCGGCTGCCCGAGGCATTCATCTTCCGCGGCCGAGTCCATCGCGGCGTGAGGAGCCCGCCCCGCCGAGCGCGCACGCACCCCGGACTGACTGAGTCACTCGGAACCACCCACCCCCCCGCAGAGTGACTGAGTAGGGATTCCACTCGCCCCACCCCCACCCCCCAAGGACCCTTACGCGAACCAAGCCCCCGACCCCTGCGTCTCTCCTTCCGGCTGCGCGGCGCGCAGGTCCAATGGGTCTACCCGAGCCCGGACAACCACGACCCGGAGCGCTACTTCCAAAAGGGCGCGACCATCTACTGGTACGAGTTCAAGAGTTCGAGCACGAAGCGCGAACTGATGAGCCAGCCGAGTTTTTGTGGGCACGAGCCGGGGCCGCGCACCCACTTTGTCATTGAGGCGACGCGCGCGTACAGCATCGTGGCGTTCTCATGCCATGGCGAGAAGGAGGCGGAGGTACTCTTCCGCCCGCTGGCCAAGCTGTGCATCACCGATGCCGTGTGCAACATCATCGACGCCAAGGAGAAGCGCGACATAAGCAAGAGCGGCCACCCCGATATGGTGATGCTCAAGCAGCTCGATGAGGCTGTCGCGGCCATGCCGGTCGCGCCGCCGCACGCGCCGAACGCTCCGCATGCGCCAGCCACGCCGCTGCCGATGGCTCCACCTGCAAGCGCCGCCGCGGTGGAGCGCGCCGTGGCCGACGCGGATCCAGCCGCGCTCGTGGCGTTGTTCCAAGCGTACGCCATCAGTGCGCGGACGCCGGTGGCGAGAGGCATCGCCATCCTCGCCGACGCACCGCCTGGAGAATCGACGGATCCGATGCGTGGGGCACTCGCCGCGGCCGGCGCCCTCCCGCCGCTGGTGGAGATGCTCGGAGATGGTACTGCAGACGAGCGGGCCGCAGCCGCGGAGGCATTGGGGAAGCTAGCGCGCAACGCTGCCAACAAGGCGGTCATCGTAGCGGCGGGCGCCCTCGTGCCGCTCGCGGCGCTCGTGCGCGACGGCGACGCTCAAGGCAAGGCGAACGCCGCTGGCGCGTTGCAGAATCTGGCGACTGGCGACGATGCCATCAAGGTGGCCATGGTGATGATCAAGAACCTCGACAAGTCGATCGACAACAAGGCGCTCTATGACACCTTCTCGGCCTTTGGCAACATCCTCTCGTGCAAGGTCGCCACCGATGACATGGGTGCCTCCAAGGGCTGTGGCTTTGTGCGCTACAAGACGCAGGACGCCGCACAACTCGCTGTGTCCAAGGTGAACGGCATGCTCCTCAACGGCAAGAAGGTCTTCGTCGGCTTCTTCGTTCCGCGCAAGGACTGCGCCGAGTCGGGCGCCGCCGCCGATGCCACCTTCACCCACGTCTTTGTCAAGTCGCTCCCCGCCGAAGTCGACGACGATGAGAAGCTCATGCGCATGTTCACGCCGTACGGCGAGATCAAGTCGGCCGTGGTCACGAAGGACGGCGACGGCAAGTCGCGCGGCTTTGGCTTCGTCAACTTCGCCGAGCACGACGACGCGACCAAGGCCATCGAGGAGCTCAACGGCAAGGAGACGGACGGCAAGACCCTCTACGTCGGCCGCGCGCAGAAGAGGGACCGCGAGCGCGAGCTGCGCGATAAGTTTGATCAGCTCAAGCTCGAGCGCGCGAACAAGTTCACTGGCGTCAACCTGTACGTCAAGAACCTCGACGATATCGTGGACGACGAGAAGCTGCGCGAGGCTTTCGCGCCCTACGGCTCCATCTCGTCTGCCAAGGTCATGTCCGACGACAAGGGCAACTCCAAGGGCTTCGGTTTCGTTTGCTTTGGCTCCACGGAGGAGGCGACCAAGGCGGTCTCGGAGATGAACGGGCAACTGCTGGGCAACAAGCCGCTGTACGTGGCGCTCGCGCAGCGCAAGAACATCCTCGAGCAGCAGCACGTCCCGCGCTTGAACATGACCGGCATGCGCATGGCGCGCGGCCCTGAGGCGACGGGCGCCATGCCGGGTGCCTACCCAGGCCAGCCCTTCTTTTACGGCGGTGTACCCCAGCAGATGGGCATGGGCGCGCCACGCCCGGGCGGCCCGGGACAGTACATGTACCCGCAGCAGATGATGATGCGACCCGGCTACGGCGTCCCCGGGATGATGGGCACCCCGATGGGCCAGTATGGCCTGATGGGACAGATGGGGCGCGGCGCGGGCGCCGGCCGTATGCTGCAGGGACAACGCGGCGGCCCCGGCGGCCAGATGCGTGGCGGCAAGGGCGGGCCTGGCATGCAGGGGCGCATGCAGGGGATGCAGGGCATGCCGGGCATGCTGCCTCAGGTGCCGCCTCAGATGATGCCGCTGGACATGTTTGCAGCCTTTATCGCGGCGGCGCCGCCCGAGCAGCAGAAGCAGCTCCTCGGCGAGCGCCTCTTCCCGCTCATCTCCCAGGTTCAGCCAGCCTCTGCCGGCAAGATCACGGGCATGCTCCTCGAAATGGACAACGGCGATCTGCACCACCTGCTCGTGTCGCCCGAAGCGCTCGTCGCCAAGATCATGGAGGCAGTCTCAGCGCTCGAGATGCACGCCGACGAGGGCGATGTCAACCCCATGTAAGCGCTCGGCTCAGCGCGAGCCCCGGCAACCAGGGCGGCAGGCGGCACCGGCACGGCGCGGCACGTAGTGCGGGGCTGGAGTGTGTTTGCGCCTCCAGCCCCCCATTGCGTGCCGTCGGGATCGGGGTGCTCCTTTGTGAGCCACCGGTACGACAGCGCGACGAAGAGCCAAAGTCGTCGCCCAGCGCCCGCGCGACCCTCCGCAGCTCGCGCGCCGACCAAAAGGCCTCGGGCGGGGAAGGTATAACTTGAAGGAGCCCATTCCGCGTTGGCTCGTCCTTGGCCGTTCATGCTCGGCAGCGGTCCGCGCACGAATAATGACGATGAGCCTGGCTTCACTGCAGAAAAGTGGGGCACGAATAATGTGCAGACGGAGAGCACCGACGAGCACCGCACGATCACAGTGAGAGGCAACAACCGAGTTTACGCTGTGGAGGACATCAACGTGCGCGATTGGGCCGAGGTTCGCTACCACAAGTTTCCCATACTCGACAAGCAGCTCTCTTTCAGCGTCGACCTCAGCGGTGTGAAATGCGGGTGCAACGCGGCCGTGTACTTGGTGGCCATGCCGGCGCGCGGCTCTGCCGACCCGAAGAATCCCGCCGCGTATTGCGACATCCAGGGCTATGATCGGGGCATCCCCGCCTGCGTCGAGCTCGATGTGCTCGAGGGCAACGCCAAGGCCATCCAAACGACGCTGCACACGTCCCGCGGCCATGGCATGGACGGCAGCTGCAACCAGGACGGGTGCGTGGCGAACTGGGGCAAGGCACACCACACGGCGCATCTCTACGGGCCCGGGGCGCAGGAAGGCGTCGATTCGAGTCGCCCCTTTGAGGTCGTGGCCTCGTTCAAGGAGATGGAGGATTGGCAGTCGCAGCAGCACACTCTCGGTGTCCAAATGGACGTTTCTCTGTCGCAGGTGGGACCCAATGGGCGTGTGCGCAGTGTGCACTTTTTCGATGGAGCCGCGGTGGGCGGCAGCCACGCTGCCCCCAACGAGCGGAAGCCCATTCCGCAAGAGGATAAGCGGCGCAGTCGCGCCGCCCTGATCAACCCAGGTGTGGCGCTTGTCGTCTCGTTGTGGAAGGCTGAGGACCTGTCGTGGCTCGATGGTGGTTGCGAGCAGTGGATCGCGCAGGGACGAGGCATGTGCGACCTCGAGTCGACGAGCTTCTCGATCAGCAACTTGCGCGTGTCGGAGATCCCGAAGCCCCCGCCCCCGCCGCCGCCGCAACTGCCACCCCCAGCTGCGCCGCGGAGCGTCTTGTTGGTGGCGCTCGGCTTTGTGGTAAGGCTCGGCTTCGCTTGGCAGTGGGTACTTGCGATCGCGCTCACCGTGGTGGCGGCCGTGCTGGCCCTGCGCAGCTCACTAGCGCCTCGGTGGCTTGCCGTCGGACGCGCGCCACCATCGCTTCGCGGCGGCGGCGGCGGCGGCGCGGGCGGAGGCGGGCGCAAGCGCAAGGTGACGGCAGCCGCGCCAGTGGTGGTGCCGAGCGCTGCGGATGACATCTTAGGTGATGAAGATGCTGATGAGCAGTACCGGTAAACTTCAACCGAGTTTTTTGCATGTGAATGAAAGTTTTGTGTCGTTTCGCGCGGCGTCACTCGAAAGTCGAGCCTGTTTGCGAAGCCCGCCCCGGCCGTCGGGCCGGTCTTGGCCATGCCACCCGCCTTCGGCGACTCAGAGTCGGACCGTTTGAGCTTGGCCCACATTGTCCTCGAGGCGTGGGCGCGACGGAAGAAGCAGAGGCTGCGCTTCCAGCAGATTGTGCGCGAGGCCCGTGAGCTCTTCCTCGACGAGCGTGCCCTCGACGCCGGCGCGCTCGACAGCCAGTTCTACACGAACTCAGCGCTCGTGGTGCGCAAGCAGCTCATGGAGTCGGGGCCCGTGCAGCGGGCTATGGCAGCCGCGTGGAAGAGCGTCTCTAAGGCGTGTGGCGACGGGAGCGGCCAGTGCGAGCTCCACTACGAGGACTACGTCACCATGATGCGCAAGATCTACCTGCAGCAAAAGATCGTGGCGCGTGATGCGGACGTGGACGTGGACGACTTTTACCGCTCGCTCCAGGCGGATTGGACCGAAGACGCCCGCGGCAAGCCGACCCTGAACGAGGACGACTTTAAGCGCTGCTGGTTCCAGCTTGTGGACACGTACACGGAGACTGTCGTGGCCGATGATTACGAGGCGTGGGTGGCCGGGACGCTGGAGGCGATCCTGAGCGGCGAGAGCGAATGGCGCTCGGACGACTCGCTCTTCGATGAGCTCAAGGTCGTCACCAAGCGCGACCCACGCCTCCATGCGAGACTCAAGAGTTGGAATTCCGCATTTTTACTCGACCCTCCAAAGATGGACACGCGCACTTCGAAAAGGGCCAAGCCGACCCCAGCCGCGGCGCCGCCTCCTCCGGTCTCGATCGTGCTGCCGGCGGCGGAGGAGGCGGAGCTGGAGTGGGACAATAGCCGCGCGCCGCCTCGACCTCCCACTCGCCCCCCTCCCTCCTCGCCGGACGGCTCACCTCCGATGATTCGCCTCGCCTCGCCTCGCGCCGTGTCGAGCTGGTCCATCCCCGCGTCTCCTCGCCGACCGTCGTCTGCGCCAGTGACGGTGCCAAAGGGGCCGCGCCTCGTTACGCCGACCCGACCGAAGCGCCCGTGGCAACCGCCGCCGATGCCTGCGTGGAAGGTGCCGTATCTCGAGGTGCGTGATGACCGCTGATTACCACTGATTGCCACTGATTACCACTGATTACCACTGATTGCCTGCGTGGAAGGTGCCGTATCTCGAGGTGCGTGATTACCGCTGATTGCCACTGATTGCCACCGATTACCACTGATTGCCACCGAGTGCCACCCTTCGCAACCCATGGCTACAAATCTGTGACGAACCTGACTGATTACCACTGATTACCCTCCTTCTGTCAGGTCGAGAGCCCGACACGAATCTGTGACGAACCTGACTGATTGCCACTGATTACCCTCCATCTGTCAGGTCGAGAGCCCGACACGAAAGTACATCGGGCACTGGATCTACCCGGACGATCGGCAGCCGGCTTCCGCAAAGCGGGTCGTCGAGCAGGAGCGCGTCGTCGCGAGCGCGCGCCTGACCAAGCAGCCGCCGCCCTTGCATGCACTTGGGTCCGACCAAGGTGGTTTCGTGCCTTTGTGGCGGCGCATGCCGTTGCAGGCACGGCCCGTCGCACATCATGCTGCTGCTGCGGCGGCGGCGCGAACAGGCGCTGTATCGGGCACCATGGCGACGAGCGCGACTGTATCCACCGCCGACATGGTGCCCGACACGGCGCGCCGACCGCGCGCTCATTCCAGCGAGACTCCGCGGACAACTATGTGGAATCTCTCTTGTTCTTACTGTGGGGGCGCCTCGCCGCCGACTCCTCAACTGCCGCCGCGCGCTTCGTCAATGCAGCCGCCCGCTTCGTCAATGCAGCCGCCCGCTTCGTCAATGCCGCCGACTCCTCAACTGCAGCCGCCCGTTTCGTCAATGCAGCCGCCCGCTACGTCAGTTTCGCCAGCTTCGTCCGCAGGAGCTTCGTCAGCTCGCATCACGCGGCCGTCGCGAGCTTCGTCGCCGACCATTTTGTTTGCGCCCGACGCCTCGCCCGACGAAGCGCCCGACGCAGCGCCCGACACAATGCCCGCGCCGCCGATGCGCAAGGCCGTCGGCAGAGATGCTGCCGAGAGGGATGCCCGCGAGGGTGGCGAGGCTGGCGCGGTGTTCAGGCCGCGCCGTGCGGCCATGAGTGGTGAGTGCATTGACGAAGCTGGCGGCTGCATTGACGAAGCTGCATTGACGAAGAGTGCGGCCATGAGTGGTGAGTGCTCCTCGACCATCCTCGGCATGCAAGTGCTCACCACGGCGCCCCCCTCGACCATCACCGGCGCTCCCTCCGCCGCCGCAACCGCCGTTGGTGCCTGCGCCTCCGCCCCCGCAACCGCCGTTCCGCGCGGCACTGGCACTGTGGTGTCCGCGCGCGACGCCGCCGTCGCTGCCGCCCCCACCGCCGCCGTCGCCGCCGCCGTCGCCGCCATGCTGCCGCCGCCCCCGCCGCCGTGGCGTCGGCGCGTCAAGTGGACGAAACTCGACTTGACGAAACTCGGAACGAGCGCCGAGGTGATCACGGTGTATGCCCATCACAGCGCGTCGACCGCCGCCTGCGCCATCACACTCGACGCCCCTTCGAGCGGTCGCTTCTGTGGAACGCATCCGTCCGCGCCGGGCGGCGCGCGTGGCGCTTCCCGCGCGGCGATGCTGGCGGAGGCGGCGGCCGTCGGATTCGGAGGCTCGACTGCCAAATTAGGAAGCTCGAGCACCGTGCATCCGTCGCCGTTCCCCCTGCCGCTGCACCCAAACCCGCAACAGTCGGAGGCGTCCTTGACCGGCGTGCCGGTCGTTCGTCCAGCGCCGCGTTGGGCGGAAAAAGCAGAGGCGGAGAAGGCGGCGAAGGCGGCAAAGGAGGCGGCGAAAGCGGCGGCAAGGGAGGCGGCGAAGGGAGCGAGCGCGGAAGGCACAGCGAGGCCGATGAACAGCGCCGGCGCTGGCGCCCCCAGCGTCATCGACGACGCACTCCACAGCGTCGCTCTTTGGAAGGCTGCGTTGCCACGTCACCGCGCCGCGCCCGTGTCCAAGATCCCGAGCGCAGTGCTGACGGTTGGGATGGCGGGTGACCCGTATACGCGTATTGGGGGTGCGATGGCCCTCGCGAGGCGCGCTCAGGGAGCATCGACCGCCCACGACGACCTCCACCTGGTGCAGCGTGTGCTGCAACGTGAGGCGACGACGCCGCCTCCGCCCCTGTGGGAAAGCCGTCAGGGAGGTATAGGGGACGCTGCCGCCGCCGTGGCCGCCGCCGCCGTGCACGCGGCAGCGGCGGCCGGAGCGTCGGTGAAGCTCATAAACGCGTTTATGGCGGGTGCTGCGCGTCCGCCCGAGGCAGCGCCGCGACAGAGTGTGAATATTCACACCCATTCGGCCAGTCCTGTTACGGCGGCCGCTGCTGCTCCAACTGCCGCCCTCCGAAGCAGCCTGAGCGCTGTGACTATTCACACTGCCCTCCGAAGCAGCCTGAGCGCACGGTCGTCGGCGGGGCAGGTGGGCGGCACGCTCTCAACGTCGCGAGCGTCCTCACCTCCGGGGTCGACCTCGCCACCGCCGGGTGTGAATGTTCACACTCCGGGGTCGACCTCGCCACCGCCGACGTCGCGCACGCCCCACCGGCCGAGCAGTGCGCAGCAGCGAACTCATCCAAAGAGCCCGGGCAGTGCGCGTCGTGCACATCGGCCAACGTCCGCGCCACGAGTGCATGCGCGCAGCACCGCCACCGCCACCGCCACCGCCACCGCCACCGCCACCGCCGCCGCCGCCGCCGCCGCCGCTGCCGCCGCCGCCGCCGCTGCCGCCGCCGCCGCCCCAGAGAGTCCTTCCCTCGCATCCAGCTCGCCCGACAGATCGTGGGGAGATCGCGGGGAGATCCCGGGCAGCCGCGCACGGCCGTCGACGCCTGATCCTCTTGAGCATGCCGATGACGACTCGAAGGCGAAGCAGCACGCCGCTACGCCGCCCGACGAGGTGCATGCGTGGCCGACAGGGCTCCGCGAGGCCGACGCAATGGCCATCGCGCGCTATTACCAGCATCGTGGCAGTATGCCCATTGCGAGGCCGCCGCCGTTTGCCGTCGACCGCACAGACCGGCTGCTCGCGCGCCCGATGCTCTTAGAAGCGGCCATGGCCTGAGTGCTGAGATCCCTCTCGCCCTGCCGGCCATCATCAAGGGCCCCACACCGGCCCCGGTCAGTCAACCTTCAGGCTACGCCACAAACTTTAACTAGAAGTTTGGTCACATCGACTTTCACATACAATTCACACCATGCTCCCGGGAGATTTTTCGAACGAACGGATTGGACGGATTTACATGAAGGACTGCGTCGGGTGGACCCCGAAAAACACATGACGCCCAACGGCGGCACGACCTCGCTGATCGCCAACTACCCGCTCGTTCCGCACACCAAGCCCGATGTGCACGCACTGCGCCAGCTCGCCATGCAAGAACGAGCCATTCGTTGGCTCTCCTTCTGGCGCCGTGCGTGCACGAAAGCCTCCGTGTGGCAGCGCAGCTGGCCGGCTGGCCTCACAGACCACATAACCTTGACGGGTGAGGACCTATTGGCGATGGTCATCGCCGCCAATGACCATCGCACGCAGCTTACGCTCTCGGCGACATGCACCAGCCTTCGTGGCTTGGTCATCCACCGGCTGCTCGCAGCGCAGGATGAGGCTGTGAGGAAGCTCTATCTTTCAGGCGCGATGGGCCGCTGACGACGGCGAGCGCGAGCGAAGATGTGCTGCCGCACGCGCACTCAGTGCACGATGCCGGTGGCGTGTATGATTTGTATTGGTGCAGAGAAGCTTAGGCTCTCCGGCGCGCGGCGGGCGCTTTCTTTCGCGTATCGCGTTGCGGCGGAACGGCCCTCGACGGGGGGCGGTGCAGCGCGCGAATCCCCAATCCCCCACTGACTCGAGGACCACCGTAATTTGTGTGACCCAGTATTGTATAGCAGACGATCGCCGACGCGCTGTGTTGCTCGGGCGTCTCATTGTAACATAATACATATCCAATCGATATCGCGCATCGTCTCTTAATCTAGTATCTTCAATCTTGCGCGATTGTCGATAATACGATATGTAATTGTTCTTCTGGACTTCTCTCCTCACAGCCGAGCTCACACCTCAGGACACCTGTCCGCTGTCCGTCCGCATCGTGGCACCGACCAACGTGATTCTACGTGGTTGGAGGACGACAGCTCTCCATCTGTTCCATCTGGGTCTGATACTCAGTCGATCGGGGACCATACAACGACACGCGCAAATTGCCGTGCAGCAGCTCGGCTCTCGGCACGCGCTGCACCTCCATGGCCTCCATCCTCCATCCGACATGAGTGACCTGGGCTCGTGATCGACACCAAGACGTGCTGATGCGGTCGTTGGATCACCCATAAGGCATTATCAGCCATCAGCCCCCGCCCGCCGCTGCGGCAGCCCGCGCACGTGGCCTCTAACTTGCACACGGACCGCGCGACCTCCCACAGCGATACGGCACGGGCCTCTAAGCAGGGCCCTGAGAGGTCGACTCAGCGCGAGATCGCGGCGAGATCCATCCTCGGCGCCGAGATATTCGATCTTGCCGCCGCCCCGATCTCGCGTGCCATCTGCGAGAGTCGCGAGCGATGCTTCGTCTCAGTGCTGTGCTCCGAGCCGGTCGCCGGTGAGGCCTCCTTGACGAGCGGACGCCGCTCCGGGCGCATCGGGGTGCGCTCGGAGCCCTTGTCAGCGGGACTGCTCACGGCCGCGTGGTACGCTTCGAGTCCGCGCCGCGCCGCCACCACCAACGAGGAGCTGATGTGGCCGGATGCGTGCCGGGCGGCGCTGCCCGGGCGCTGTGTTGGGCGCAAGGGCGCGTGCTCCTGCTGGGCCGGCGCTGGTGCATCGGCCGGTGGACGAGGCGGGTGCGGCGGGTGCGGCGAGAGGTAACGGGTGGGGCGATTGCAGTCAAAGGAGGTGGAGCTGTCTTGGCTCGGTGGCGTGGAGCTGCTCGCGGCAGTTGTGCTCTCGCGCGACTCGTGGCTAGGGGGGGTGGCGGCGCTCAGGGCGGCGCTCAGTGGCGACGAGGCGAGCGCCGCCCGCAGGCGTGCATGCAAGCGCCGTACTGGGCGCGGCGCCGAGTCCGGAGAGGCGGCGCCCAATATGGCGCTGTGTTCCTCCTCCACAGCGGCTTCTTCGGCAGCTTCCTTCTCAGCGCGCGCCAGCCAAGACATTTGCGCGGAATAGTCTGTGGAACAGCTCGAGGCGGCCGTCCGACTGCTCGTGAAGGAGGTGGCGATGGCGGTGCTGCTGGCGGCGCTGATGGAGGAGGCGGCGGCGCTGATGGTGCTGATGGCGGCGGAGGAGGCGGAGGAGGCGGAGGCGGCGGAGGCGGGGGTGGATGTGAGCGCTGCAACAGGGGAGGCCGCCTCCCCCTGCGCGGCCGCCATCGCCGCCGCTAGTGCGGACAGTTTCGGCCGCGTCCCCCTCCCGTTGGCCACACGCGCGAGCGAGGGCGGCAACGGCGTCCTCGCCGTCTCCACGTCAGATTGTCCATCGTAGGCGGCGGCGCCGAATGGCCGACCGCCGAGTGCGACGGGCGACGTAGCGGCCACGACGGGCGCAGCGGCGGCGTCGTTGGCGGCGGCGTCGAGGGCGGCGGCGTTGTTGGCTGTGGCGTCGTTGGCGGCGGCGGCTAGGCCGGCGAGGGCAGCGTCGGCGAGAGCAGCTTCCCCATGGAGACACTCGAAGGCGTCCACCTTCGGAGCCGCAGGGAAGGCATACTCGATCGTGAGCCGCTTGAGGTCGTCGGTCGGCATCCCCGCGTGACTCGCAGCGAGCCGCAGCAAGGGAAGCAGAAGCTCGCGTGCACCCTCCCTAGTGATCATCAAGGGAGCGAGCCGTTGGAAGAGTGCCTCCACGAGCGGCGGCGCCACGGGCTGCGCCGGCTGCGTGGGCTGCTGCGAGGGCGGTGGCGGTGGCGGGGCGCGAGGAGCCACGCGTCCTAATATGGGCTGTTGCGAGGGCTTGCCTAATATGGGCTCCGCCGGGATGAGAAGCGCACGTAACGTGTCGAAGAGCGTGCCGACTATCTCGGCGGCCTCCTCTGGATTCTGCCGCCCCCATCGCGCCCCCTCCGCCTCGGAACGGTGCTTGTCCTTGAGCGTCAGTGCGGTCCAGAGCCGCAGCGCGCCGCCGTCGGCGCCGCCGATGCGATCGCAGGCGTCCCGCCAGAGCGTTCGACGGCCGCAGAGGGCGGGGAGCGAGGCGCTCGGCTTGAGGGGGGGGCGGGGGTGGTATCGAGACGAACCCGCAGAGGCAAAGTTGAGCGAGGAGTCGGTTCGGCACGATCCGGCGCCGACAGAAGCGCCGGTGATGGACGAAGCGTCGTCGTGAGCGTCGTCGGCAGCGGCGTTGGCCAAGTCGGCCATACGGCTGAGGGCACACTCGAGCCCGCGGCCGTCGGAGCCGCCGTTATTGAGAGTGGGTGCGCCAAGGTGGGCGAGCGCCGTGGCGGGCACGCGTGCCCCCGCACTTCGTCCGCGCGACGGTTGGGCGGGCGGTGGGCCGCTGGGCCGTCGTGGGCCAGCAGCCGAGTGGGCGCGCGGCACTGCTCTCCCTCCCTCGAGAGCTCCCTCGCGCGCTGTGGCGAGCACTTGCATGCAAGGTGGAGGGCCGCGCGGCAAAGCTATCCCTCCCTCGAGAGCTCCCTCGCTCTGCGACGAGCGGAGGCGCAACGGCCGAGGCTGAGCCAGCGGCGCGGGCGTCAGCGCGGGCGGCGCCACCGTAGGCGCTCCATGCGAACAGCGAAGCGCCGACGACGTTGCCAAGGTGGCGTCGTTGGATTCGAGGCCGAGGCGCGCGCTGTGGCGAGCACTTGCATGCAAGGTGGCGTCGTTGGATTCGAAGCCGAGGCGCGCGCTGTGGCGAGCACTTGCATGCAAGGTGGCGTCGTTGGATTCGAAGCTTGGAGTCTCGAGGCTACCGCATCCGCCCAGGCTGCTGCGACCGGCCATGCCGCCGCCCGCGCCGCCGCCGGCCGCACCGCTGCCGCTGGCCGTGCTGCCGCTGGCCGCTGCTCGTGCCGCCGCCGCCATGCCGCGACGCCCGCGGAGGATCACTGGAGCGGATTCACTCTGCGCTAGCGGACGCGGAACGGCGGGCAGCTGCAGCGGCGGCGGCGCGTGCGCCGTCCGCTCCCCGCTGCGCGCCTCGACGACGTCGCTCAGCCCCCGATGGGCATGCGAGAGCGCGAAAACCGATTCCCTCAACCGCTGCCTCTCCTCGAGAGCTGTTTCGAGACGCTCGCGCCCCTCGCGCTGCACCCGCTCAAAGTCCGCCGCGGAGCGCTCGGCGAGCGAGGGCGGCGGCGGCTGCCAGCTCACATTCTTGCGCGCCGGCGCGCGCTGCGACGAAGATGCGGACGGCGCCACCGACGGCGCGTGTGCCACCCACAGCGGCGACTCGGGCCCGTCGTCGTCGCCCTTAGTGGAGGCATTGTCGAGGCGCTGGTCCGGCGGCGGGTGCTCGCGGCGCGGTGGCGTCGACAGCATCAGCTCGTCGTGCCGCGCGAGCGCCGGCGCGCTCACGGAGCTCACGAGGCTGTGCGCCGATGACTTGCCCGCGTGGCACGAGACGACGCGCTGCGCGGAGGCCTTGATGAGCGCCTTGAGCGGATTGTCGCGTACGGCCGCCGCACGTCGGCTGACTGAAGTGGAGGAACCGATCATAAATGCAGAAGGAACCGCGGAGGTCGCGTCGACGATCGTCGAGCATGACTTTGCGGTCCTCGTCGACGTTTGCGAGAGCGTCGGAGAGGAGATGCGGCCGTTGTTGGGCTGCGGCTTGCGCTCGAGCTGCAAGTTGGGCGAGCCGAGGTTGAGGTACTGCGACCCGCACGGCACCGTCAAGCCACGCGGCTGAGAATCCCGGGTGGAGGAGGCGGCTACCGTCGACCCGCGGGAGCCGGTAGCTAAGCGGGTCTTCATCGTGCCAACCCCAGCCCCTCTCTTTTCTCATTGTGAATGGTGCTCCCCCGCCGAGCGTGAGACCGGCGCGCCGGGCCGACTCCCCTGTGGGGAAAACGGGGAGGAGTGAGCCAACCCACTTCCCACCGACACGGCGCGATCGAAATGACATCTGAAGATCGAAGCGTGAGACCCCCCATGCGAGCGAAAGTGGCGCATGAACACGTACAACCAACAACGTTCACGTATTTGCGATGTGACGCCGACGTAATACCGAAAGCAGGACCCTTCTACACTCATCTCCTCTGTGCTGTCTTCACCTATCTCACAGACTGTGTCACTGATTGCACTCGCAGGTCGACTTCCTTGAGCCACGGATTGGGGCAGGCCAGAGTTTCGCGAAATTTAGAGAAAAATTTGCCAGCGGCGCCACAGGCGCCGAAATTTCTCGAAATTTGCCACTCACCGCTCCACTTGCCTCCCAGGCACACGCAGTACACATGTACCGGATCAGCATAAAAAGGTGCATACAGTCTGTATGGCTCCCGGTCACTAGGTGGACTTCGACAGTGCCTGACCTCAAACTGTCTCGCCATCTTCCGAGCCCCAGCCCCCCATAGCCCCGCCGCGCTGCGCCCCGCGTGCCGTGCGCCGCGCTCGCTCATCGGGCCCCACCCTCGTCCCCAGCCCCGCCGCACCCGCGCCGCGCTCGCTCAGTGTCCTTCGACACGCGGGCTCGGCCGCCCACGATGGGCAGGCTTCACGCCTCGCGCATCCATGGTGCCGTATCGAACATGTCGTCCCAGAAGAGGTCGCTTAGGTAGCGGTTGTAGTCGTCGTCTTCCCAGTGGTTGTACTGCGCAGAGGCGAACATCGATCACAGTGGGCGAGGCTGAGTCGTGCGAGCACACTGATCAAGCACCACAAGGTTTCGAGCAGGCACTGCTGACCTTCAGTCAACGAAAGTGGCCAGCAAGGCGTCGGCAAGTCTCTTGGAGTAGCGGGTAAGGGAACGCACCCTTCTAGCGTCCGACATCATCGGCTCCCTCATCTCGCCCGAGGCGATGGCCGCGACGCCGTTGAGGTCACCGTCTGCCTTTGGCGACAGCAACACTCCTGAGCTCGCAGGGTTTGAGCGTGGGCGCGCGCTCGCGCAGAAGCCTCCAGCAGGCAAGCGTGGCCGGGCATCAGCAGAGCGCACCGCACCCGAGCCCATTTCGATCACTGCGCAGATGCGTGTCAACGAGTTCCCGGGCTGCAGCCTTTACAACTCCGTCGGGAAGCTCTTCTGCCGCTGCTGCAAAGTGCAGCTGCCGCTCATCAAGTCTTCCATCACCCACCACCTCAAGACCGAGAAACACAAGGTCAATCATGAGCAGTGGCTGGCCAAGCACGGCGAGGACTCAGAGATCAAGGAGTACCTCACTGAGTACTTTGAACAGCACAAGGATGAGGCGTATGGCACCTTGGACGCAGACTTGCTGCTCTACCGCTACCGGACAGTGGAGAGCTGCATGGCAAATGGCATTCCGATTGAGAAGATCAACGGGCTGCGCCCGCTGCTGGAGCGCGCTGGCAAGTCGCTGACGGGTAGCGAACATTTGAAAATGTTCATCCCGAAGATTGAGGAGCGCGAGCTCGCGAAACTGAGGGTGGAGCACGAGGACGAATTTGTGGCCATCATCTTTGATGGCACCACGCGCCTCGGTGAGGCCATGAACGTTTGCACGCGCTTCTGTCCGGCAGACTTCTCGGCAATCATCAAGCGCCTCGTAGCCTTCAAGACGGTCGCCAAGCACATGGACGGCACTGGCCTCTTCAAGTTGCTCTCCATTATCATCGCGAAGCAGCTGCAGATCTCATACGATAAGGTGGTCTGCGGTGGGTGTGACAGCTGCTCCACGAACGGCGTCGCCAGGCGCTCGCTCAAGACGCTGTGCACCGGCATGTCCTCTTTCCTCTGCGTCTCACACACGCTGCACCACACGGGCGAGCACATGGGCCTCGACACTGTGGAGGAGTTCCTCACGCCGTTGCTCATGCTGATCTCACACTCGGAGTCAGCCAAATCAATTTGGAAGCAGCTCACGGGCACGGCGATGGTAGCCTATTCGACAATTCGCTGGTGGTCGCGCTGGGAGGTTATGAAGATGCTGGGCACGTACTTTCACCACCTCTCCGAGTTCATCGACACGCTGATCGAGCGGGGCATCGGCGACGCCACCACACGCCAGCTGAAGCACGTGTACACGACCAAGACAGTGGCCCTGCAGCTGGAGCTCGCGGCGGCCATGGATATGGAGATCCTCTGCACCACCACCTACAAGATGGAGGGTGACGGGCTCGAGATCCTCCTCGTGTATGACGCTCTCGAGGCCATCCGCAACAAGGGCCGCACGCTCGGCGACGATGCCTCCTCGCTACCCATCCTCGCCGGTCTGATGCGTGCCAAGAAGAAGCTGATCCTCGGCACCCCTGTGCGTGACTACTTTGAGGCACCGTGGAACGCGTACTTCACAGGCACGATCACCAAGCTGCCCACCACCAATGCTGGTGTGTGGGAGGTCACCTTTTCCGACGGCAACAAGCTGGACTACGACACGGAGCCTGAGATCCGCCAGGTGCTTGACGTGACCAAGATGGAGCAGTGGCAGCCCCTTGTCACCAAACTCAAGGGGGGATTTACCTACCTCGAGAACCGCCTGACCAACAACTGTGATTCGCCGTACCACCTGAAGGTGCAGCACGAGGCCACCAAGCTCCTCCGCGCCTTTGACCCCTCGCTCGCCAGCGGCCTCGTGGATGCTAACTATGTCGACGCTCTGCGCACGATTGACCCCCTCGTCGAGCATGACCTGATTGACAAGATGAAGGCCGAGCTCCCTTTCTACCTATCCGCCTGTTCCTCCGCCAGCTTGGTGGTGGACCACGGGGATGTTAAGGAGTTCACCACTAAGGTTCTCAAATGGTGGGCGCTCGCCGACAAGTCCAAGTTCCCAGCGTGGGCCGTTGCGGCGCGCATCGTCTTCTCATTCACGCCAAACTCGGCTGCGTGCGAGCGCGTCTTCTCACTTCTGAAATTCATGTTCGGTGACCAACAGTGGGCCGCGCTTGGGGATTACATCCAGGCGGCACTCATGCTCAAGTACAACGAGCGTGCGGTTGGCTGAATCTGAAGTACCTCAATTCAACCCCGCTGGGGAGCGTGACAAGGGCTTTCAGAATCCCCCCCTCACAGAGGAGGGAAATGGTCTGGTAAAATAGTGACATTGTTATAGTGTGTGCCGCGCTGAGTCTGGTGCCTCTGTGCGCTGCGCCCGCTGCGTGAGTGCGTGCCGGGTGTGGCCGTTCTGTAGATCGTCGCTCACGGAACAAATTCCGAAGAGGGGTGAAATCCACGAAATTTGCCATAGCGGGAGCGAAGAGAAAAAAACGAAATTTTATCGAAATTTGTCACACACGGTTCGAAATTATAGCCTCGAAATTTCCTATGGCAGCCATTCGAAACTCTGGCCCACCCCAAGCCACGGACCAATGCTGCTGCGCAGCGTAGTTACACATTTTACAGGCCTGCTTCTTTTGCCGCCCTTGCTGATGCAGGCCTGTGATTATAGTAATGTGTAACTGCAGTCGCCTTCCTCCACCACGCCGCCCTTACCATGTTCGGTGACCTGCGTGGCGCCTGTAGGCGATCGAGAACGTGATGTGGCCAGAGTGGCTTGGCTTGACTTGACTTGACTTGACTTGCCCTGAGTGGCTCGGCCGCGCCGTCACCGATTCCGCGCGATTGCGGAGCACGGCACCGAGTGGACCGAGGACCCTGCCTCCACGCTCGTGCACCACCTCACCGATGAGGCGCCCAAAGTTGCCCCCGCTCGGCGCGAAGAAGCGCGCCTCGGACATGAACGCGAAGTCGCAATCGACGCCAAGCTGTCCAGCGCCTGCCGGACTGATCCAGCGCACGTGAAGTGATGAGCCGCTGCGCGACTTCGCCGACTCGAGCCAGCGGCGCAAGTGCGAGATGTACCTATGGCGGCGGTGTGGCGATCAGCATTCAATCAGCATGCAATCAGCATGCAATCAGCATGCAATCATCATGCAATCATCATGCAATCAGCATGCAATCAGAGGCCACCAGAGTAACGAGATGTACCTGCGGCTGCGCCCCAGCGCGCCATGCCCAAATCCAGCCTTATAGAAGCTGCGCCCGTCGTCGAGCAGCGTATTGACCTTGGCCACGATCACAAGGCCAGTGGCACCTTTGGGTAGCTCGTTGAGCAGCCCGTAGTAATAGCTCTCGGGTCGCACATACCTGCCATATATCCCCGCGTTCCATATGGCCATGAGTCCCCATCAGTCGCAATCGGTCACAATCAGCGGTATGAGTTTCTCGGGTCGTGCGTACCGATCGCACACGGACGCGCTGCCGACCTCCTCGTGGATCGCCCATGGGCCCCCTGTGCCTGGGCGCCCGCGCCACAACTCGTCGGCGCTCCTATTGCACACGTCGTTGCCGAAGATTTCGCCGAGACGCACGTGCACTACGCACTCGTTTCGCGCGGGCTTCGCGAACGGGCATGCATGCGGCCCTTGGGGCGCAGAGCTGCGCGGCATGGACCGCATGCCCCGGTAGCGCAGCGCATCCACCGACCGCGTCAGAGCTTTCATGTCGTTCACTCTCTTGGCGAAGCGCGTGTAGTAGTCGCCAATTGAGCCCGGCCACTGCTTGCGCACATTCGCCGGATCGAGTCCGGCACAATAGAAAGCGTCGACACGCTCGCCGAAGCAGCCGATTAGGTCCGCGAGCCGGTACTGCCCAATCATCCCGGTCGCGTTCAGCCACCGCTGTGGGAAGTCGATCGCCGTGCGCACGCACGCTTTGGGCTCCAACGCATGGAGTGGATCGGATGGCAACAGTGGAACGACCAGCGCCCGATCTTTGAGGATGCAATTCCCCTCCTTATCGATGCTAAACGAGAGGCAGTCTCGGCGGGCTGCACACGCGGCCCTGCAGCTCGAATAGGTGTAGGGGACAACGTAGTGCTGCAGTGGGCATGGTATACTGATGCACCTTGCTTCATTTGAGGTTCTCGCCTCTGCCTGACACTCGAACTCGTCGAACTCGTCAGCAGGTGTGTGGAGAGTTGAACCGCTGAAGGCCAAGGCGACATGGCCGATGAACAAGGCCATCCCACACACTCGGGGCCGGCTGATTTACGGTGGGCACAGGACACAGTGAAGAGCTGCAACCGAATCTTAGACACGCGGGAAGCGTTAAGCGGGTAAAGGTTAGAGCAACCGGTGATCTGCGAGCCCACCCGCACGAAGTGGTGGGGCACAGGCCGGCGCTCCCCGCGTGTCGAAGACTGGCTACAGATACCCCTCCGTGGCAAGTGGCATGTTGACTCAGGCGAAGTGGGCGTGGGAGAGGGGACGCGCGCCGCGCGGCGGGCAGTGTGCCAAGGATCGCGCGACGGCTCATCGAGGAAAAAAAATAAACCTCATCATCGCCGTGGCTCGTGCCGGCGAAGGGCAACAAATCCCTCGTCCCTCGCCGATGGTGCCCAGTTGGCACAAAAAAGAAAAAGAAAGGGTAGGTTCGGGGTTGGGGCGGGGCTTCGAGGTCAAGTCCCCGATCGGCCGCCGATCCTCCGAGGGGATCGGTCGGTTGACTTTTGACTTGACTACGTGTTGTGTGTATTAACAGTTCGGCTATGTACTAATCTAGTACCGAGGCGCCCGTCTTACACAAGGGGGTCGCTTCCCGCCGCGTCTAGATCTCCTGCCTCTGCCCAAG
The DNA here is from genome assembly GCA_001275005.1 of Chrysochromulina tobinii. Taxonomy (NCBI): domain Eukaryota; phylum Haptophyta; order Prymnesiales; family Chrysochromulinaceae; genus Chrysochromulina; species Chrysochromulina tobinii. Next base: position 7,666 of record JWZX01001966.1, on the reverse strand, counting down.
CCGGTCTGGCAGAACGTCTTTACTGGCGTGGAGACGCAGGCGTGGGCCGGCGGCATGAAGAGGGGGATTGGGAAAGCAGAGATGACCTTAAAATGATAAAAATCATGCGCCGCCTCGGCGGCCTCGGCATGGCGTCGCGGCTCGGCTCGGCCTCGAGCCGCCTCCTGTGTTCCTGCACCGTGCGCATCGGCAACGTGGAGCTCTCGCCCATAGGCGGACTGCCTGCGCTCATGCCGAGCCCGGCGAGCCTGCGTGGCGTCGCCTACTCCGATAGCCAGCACGCTCTCGAGATCGTTCAATGGCTCATGAAGAAGCAGACGCTGCGGCAGGATGCGATGCTGCTCGGGAGCCATCCGGCTGCGTTGCGGCAGCTCGTTTTCCGGTTCGCCGAGCTGACCGAGCGCGAGGTCGAGGTCGTCTCCATCAGCCGAGACACCACTGAGTCGGACCTCAAGCAGAGGCGCGAGCTGGTGGGCGGCGGCTCGGTCGAGTATGTCAATCAGCCGGTGGTGGAAGCGGCGCTGCGGGGCCGATTGCTCGTGCTCGAAGGCCTCGAGAAGGCCGAGCGCAACCTGCTGCCCATCATCAACAACCTGCTCGAAAATCGCGAGATGGCTCTTGAGGATGGGGGCTTTCTGATGCACCCGGATCGCGTGGACGCGCTGCGCCGAGACGGGATGAGCGACGCGGAGCTGGCGAGCAGGCGGCTGCTACGCGTCTCGCCCGATTTCATGGTCGTGGCGCTGGGGCTTCCGGTCCCGCGCTTCCCTGGCACACCGCTGGATCCACCGCTCCGCTCGCGCTTCCAGGCGCGCGTGGTGCCGGCACCGCCGGCGGCCGCGCGCAAGGCGGCGCTCGCCGAGCTGGCGCCGACGGCCGCGTCGGAGCTGGCCAAGGCGGTGGATGCGTTCGATGCGCTCGATGCATTGCACGCCACGCGTGCGGGCGGCGGCGGTGGCGGCGGCAGCGCCGATCTGTCCATGCCGTGCCCTCCCGCGGCGACTCTCGTCTCAATTGCGAAGCTCATTAGCGTCTTCCCGGGCGCGCCGCTCGCCACGCTGCTTCCACGGCTGCTGCCGCACGCCGCGTCCACGCCCGAGGTGCGCAGCCTGCTCGCGCGTCTTGAGCTGCCCATCGCCAGCGACGGCGGCAGCGGTGGCGCCGCCCCATACGCCTTCGAAAGCATCTCGGTGGAAGGGTCGGTGGAAGGAACGCGAGTGGCGGAGGCGGTGTGGACGGCCACGATAGGCGCCGAGCGCGTCCGCACCACGCTCGCCTGCGGCCCTCGCCTTGGCCGTCGCTCGGGAGCCCACTGCGATGGGCTCGAGGGCGGCCTACTTGCCGACCTGCCGCGTCAGTCGGCGCTCTTCTCTGCCATGCTGCAGGACCATGCGGTAGGGATGGACATGTGCCTGATCGGGCCCAAGGGAAGTGGCAAGACTGCTGCCGCACGCCGCTTCGCCTCCGCCCTCGGTTATGATGGCGTGACGGTCTACTGCTACGCTGACCTATCCGCTCGTGACTTGCTGCAGCGGCGAGTGACTGCTCAGGACGGCTCGACACGATGGGAGCATTCAGAGCCCGTGCGTGCCGCCCTGGATGGTGAGCTGCTCGTGCTGGACAACGTCCATCGGCTGCCGCCAGGCGTGCTCGCCGCAACGCTCGGCCGTCTCCTGACGGACCGCGAGCTCCAACTGCCCGATGGCACGCGCCTCGTGCCGCGCGCTCGGTACGACGCTCTGCTTGCTGCCTCGGCCGGCGACGCGCTCGCCGCCGCCGCCGTGTGCGGCAAGCTCGTGCCCATCCACCCGGCCTTCCGCGTGCTTGCGACCGCCGAGCCACCGCAAGCGTGGGCCGAGGAGGCCAGCGCTGGCGCCGCAGCGGGAGGTAGTGGCAGTTGGCTCGGCTCAGAACTGCTCGGATTGTTCCATTTCCATCGTGTGGACAGGCTCGATCTGGCCGACACAGAGGCCTTGGTGGCGCACCAGGCGAGCGCGGCGGCCGCGGCCGCCTCCCTTTCCGTCGAGCCGCGGGGCGCGGCGTTGGCGCGCAGCCAGCTGCTCTCCCTCCATCAGCTGCTGGTCCAGACGTCCACGCGGCACGCCCTTGGGCTCTCCACGCGTGGCCTGCTGCGCGCCGCGCGCCACGCGAGCCTCTACCCGGCCGACGTGAGCAGCACGGTCATGCGCGAGATAGCGGGGCGGCAGGGCGCGCTCTCCGAGTCGGCTGAGCTCGAGCTGTCGGAGCTCATGCGCCGCGCAGGACTCCCGACGGCGGCGGCGGCAGCGGCGAGAGTCGACTTGCCACCACCACGGCGCGAGGCCGCGCCGGACGGCACCGAGAGCGTCGTCTTGGGCGACGTGCGGCTCGGCGGCATCACGCCGGCGGCGCGGCCGGAGCTAGTCCCCGATGTGCTCTTCTACGACAGCCCGCGCCACTCTCTCGTCCTTCAGTCGATGCTCAAGGACTGGACAGTGGGCGCGCACTTGCTACTCATTGGCAGCCAGGGTGTGGGCAAGAACAAGCTCGTCGATCGGATGCTCGGGCTGCTGCGGCGCGAGCGCGAGTACATGCAGCTGCACCGGGACGTGACGGTCGCAGCGCTCACGCAGACGCCTACCCTCGTCGACGGCAAGCTGCAGTGGGAGGATTGTACGGCGCTCCCCGAGTCTCGCCCAAGACGGCGTTCCCTAGTCTCGCGCCCATAGTCGCATGCGCGGCATCCCCCCACACCCCCACATGCGTGCCCGTGCTGAGTCGGCTGCGCGATCGAATCTCATCTGCGCAGCGCCTCTGGTGCGCGCCCTCACAGCGGGCCGTGTGCTCGTGGTGGACGAAGCCGACAAGGCGCCACTCGAGGTGGTCGCCGTACTGCGGAGCCTGCTGAGCGAGGGACGCATGCTGCTCGCCGACGGACGGCGCGTCGTGCCGAGCGGCACGGAGCCGCGCGAAGGGCTCCTGCCCATCGCCGCCGGCTTCCGCGCGATTGTTCTCGCCAACAAGCCCGGCTTCCCGTTCTTGGGCAACGACTTTTTCCGCGAGTGCGGCGACGTGCTCAGCTGCCATACGGTCGAAAACCCCGACCTCGCCTCCGAGCTCAAGCTGCTGCGCAAGTACGCTCCCTCGGTGGCCGACTCCGTGCTCGGGCGCGTCGCTGGCCTCTTCGCGGAGCTGCGCACGATGGCGACCGACGGGCGGCTCGCGTACCCGTACTCGACGCGTGAGGCAGTGGCGCTCGTGCGTCACATGGAACGCTACCCGTCCGACGGCCTCCTCGGCGCCGCCGAGAATGTCTTCGCCTTTGATGCGCCCCAGCCGCAGATCGCCTCGCAGATCGCGGGCGTGCTGCGCCGTCACGGCATCCCGGCCGCCATCGGCTCCGAACCCTTTGCCGTCGAGCTCGCGCCCGAGACGGCGCTGCCCGTGTCGGAGGTGGCCGAGAGGTGGGTTCCGAGCGCAGGCGCAGTGCAGCGTGCGGCCGCTGAGCAGGTGCCGGTGGGCCAGTGGGCGGCGCGCGAGGCCACGTTTCAGCTCTCGCGCGACGAGGCGCCCTCGCCCACGGCAAGCCTGCAGCTCGGGCGAATGCGGGTCTTCACCGAGGAAGTACGGCGCTGGCGGCTCCCCACCGGCCTCCAGTGCTCCGCCGTGGCCGCACTGACCGCCGGCACCGATGGCACCGTCCACGTGCTCACCACGAGCTTCAGCGGCCTGCATCTCTTCTCGTACTCGCCCGATGGGCGACGCGTGGCACACGTGGCGCTCGGTGGACGGCGCTTCAGCACCGTCGGCCTCGGCGCCTCATCCGCCGCCGCCGCGCAGGGCGTGTCGCTGCATGCGTTGCCGGCGGCATTGGGCGGAGGCCTCCTCTTGCACCAGCCCGGAGCGTTGCCGGGGCGGCAGCTGCTCTGGCTCACACCCGGATCCGACAGCGACGTCGCCGATGGTGCGTCGTCGTCGTCGTCGTCGTCGTCGTCGTCGTCGTCGCGCAGCGCCGCTCGTTCGGTGATCCCCGCGGCCGCTCCGTCGCCGCTGCTCGCGCCCAATCTGGCCGACGCACCGAGCGTGCTCGTGCGCACCTTGGCGCTGCCCCCGGCATTTGTGTCCTCAGTCGAGGAAGCTACTGAGCCGTCGCCGGCTCGCACGGCGGTTGGGTTCCTCAACCCCTTCTCACGCGCGTCGTCCGCATCGGGGGCGTCTAACGAAACACCGACCGAGCCGCCGAGCGTGCTGGTAGGGGCCGTGCCGGGCGAGGCGGAGCAGCTCCATTTCGTCAGCGTCACGCCCACCGGCGAGCTGAACCTTGGGCGGCTGTGGATGCGTGTGACGCCGCCGCCGCCGCCGCCAGCACCACCGCCCGCCGCCGCCGCCCAGGCACGTGACGACTTGGGCAGCGGCGGTGGCGCCGCGGCTGCTGACGCCGAGGTGCCAGCCACGTCAACGGCAACGGCGCCCGTGCCCCCTCCGAGCGAGCAGCCCGCGACGGTGCTGTTGCAGCAGGCTATGATGGCCATGCCAACAGGCTTGCATGCACCCCTCTCCCTTCGGGCGCTATCAGCCGACAGCTGCCTGCTGCTTGGCAGCGATGGGATGCACGCGGCGATCGTACAGTGGGAGGCGCCACCACCGTCGTCCTCCAACTCCGCCTTCCCCGTGCGTCTGCTCCCCGTGCGACGCGAGGCGGTCGGGTCTGAGGCGGCACTCGAATCTGTTGAGTTTGCGTCGATCCTCACTGGAGGCAGCCTCGGGCTCAGCGGTGGGAGTGCCCACTTCGGTACGAGCCTCGAGTCCGCGCCGCTCATCAAGGGCGAGACCGCCTTTGCGTTTCGTCACCGGCGGCCCGCAGCACAGCCGCCTCCCACGGCGAGCGGCTTCAGCCCCGCGCCCGACAAGACCGCCCAGCGCGAGCGTGCCCTCGCTGCCGCCCTCGCTGCCGCCTTCGCTTGCAGCAGAGCACGTCCCTCGCGAGGGCGGAGGGCGTGGGCGGCGCGGCCGGCGGCGGAGGCTGGTGTGGGCGGCGTGCCCCCCTCCGAGGATCCTCTGGCGCCGGTGCGCTTCTTCTCGATGGTGTCCCAGATTCGGCAGGGCGACGGTGGGCTCGGCCGGGCTTCTGTGCCAACGGGCGCCCCGCTGCCCGAGGGCGACTGGCCACCACTCGCCGGGCCAGCGTTGTCGCCCGTGCTCCTGCACGCAATCCCTGCCGCCGCGGACGAGCCGCCAGCGCTTCAGCTCGTCGATCTTGCTGCAGGCACGCTGCGTCAACTGCCGCTTCTGCCTGCACCGCCGCCATCAGGGGAGGGTGAGGAGACGCCCGAGGAGACTCCGAAGCCAACGGGCGGCTTCGGAGGCGGCTGGGGCGCCGGCACGAACGCGAGCCTGCAGCAGATGGAGGTGGCGATGCTTGCGCCCGTGCCGGCCGCGGCCGGCGGCGGCGCGGTCACACTCCATCGGAACGGCGAGCTCGTACTTTGGCAGGTGGCGACGCCCAGCCTGGCCAACGGTCTCGCCGACTGGCGCGCCATCGTCGGATGGAAGGGCGCCCCAGGCGGCGAAGGCGGCCCGGGTGGCGGGGGCGGGCTGACGCTCGACGCCAAGAACCTGTCGATCATCCAGAACTTTCCGAGCCCCAAGGCCGCCACGGCGCCCAAGCACGGCAAGGTGGACGAGACCGGTGCTCCCCACGTGGGGGGGAACACGTGGGCTGGCGGCACGGGCGGGCGCGACACAGCGGGTCTCGGAGGCAAGGGCGGCCCTTACCGGCTCTCGGACGGCAATCCGATCCATCAGATCAGCGACGCCGAGAAGGCGAATGTGAGCCCCGAGGCGCTCAAGGCGGCGCGCGAGATGGCCCTCGAGGCGTACAGGGAGCGGCTCAAGGAGATTGACATGTCCGAGCACGAGGCCTCAATGTACGAGAGCCTGAGCAAGCCGATCCGAAAAGAAGTCGACCAGCTGCGGGTGCTGCTGCAGGCGCGCGAGGCGCGCTCCACCGAGCGCGTCTGGCTCCATCGGCAGTCGCACGGCGAGCTCGACGAGAGTCGTCTAGTCGACGGCATCGCCGGCGAGCGCGCCGTGTACCGGCGCCGTGCCGAGCAGCCACCTGAACAAGGCGCCCCGCAGCTGAAGCCGAAGCTGCTGCGCTTCGTGCTCGACCTTAGCGGCTCGATGTACTACTTCAACGGGCACGACAGGCGGCTCGAGCGCTGCCTGCAGACGGCCGTCCTCCTCTTTGAAGCCTTCGAGGGCTTTGAGCACCGATACCGGTACTCGCTCGTCGGCCACTCGGGCGACACCGAGGCGCTGCCGCTCGTCGAGTACGGCGCGCCGCCCGCTAATGAGATGGAACGGCTCAAGCTCATCCAGAGGATGGCGGTGCACACGCAGTTCTGCAACAGCGGTGACCACACGCTCGAGGCCACGTACGCCGCGATCGACGAGGTGGCCTCGCGCCTGCCCGAGGCGGACGAGGCCTTTGTCTTCTTGCTCTCCGACGCCAACCTCGAGCGGTACGGTGTGCGGCCGCAGCAGCTCGCGACGGCGCTCACTTCGAATCACAAGGTACACGCTCATGCCATCTTTCTCTCCAGCCTGGGCGGCGCCGCTGAGCGGCTGCAGGCGAGCCTGCCCCCCGGCCGCGGCTCCATTTGCCTCGACGCGGCAGATCTCCCGAAAGCCTTCCGCAACGCATTCTCGTCGTCGGTGTTGCGCGACGCGTGATTGGGTCATGGGATCGATGTTTGTACATTTGAGCGATGCCCCAAAACGTAAGATCTAAAGAACGGAACCGAACGGCGGAACCGCACGGCACGTGGACGTGCGTGGCGTAAACGTAACGCGCATGCCGCGCATCAATCGTGCGCGGGACGTATTAAACGCGCGCAGCCAATCTCGCTCCCCCCCGCGCGGCCTGAGCGCGGCCCGGTGTCGGCTCGTGAGTGGCGTTGTAGTCGCCATGGACTCAATAGGTCCAGACGGCCGCTCCGGCCTTTATTGGCTACTCACAACCAGCCGGGCGATGAACCCTTGTAAAAGGTGGCACGGCGCGAGAAAGGCGAGATTTTGACCTTGGGGGAGGGTTTCAACACTCCGCAGGTAATTAGATAATTACCCTATGGTGTTTCTAGCTTTCTAGCATAGTGGGGCGCGAGATTTTGACCTTGGGGGAGGGTTTCAACACTCAGGTAATTACCCTATGGTGTTTCTACATAGTGACTTTCATAGTGGTGCAGTGCACGAGGACTGCTGAATTCACTGACGCCGTGAGGGCCGCTCCGGGTTAAGCTCCGGGCCACTCATCTCACAGCACATTCCACAGGGACGTTCGGGTAGTGGTTCAGGTAAGGGTGGGTATGGACCACTGTTTTTTGCGCGTGGAAAACTAAACGCGTGGCAAAAACTAAACGCGTGACAGCATTTTGACGCGTGAACGCAGCGTGAACGCGTGGAAAACTAAACGCGTTGCAAAAACGCTCCGAAAAGTCGTCTCGCGTGCTAAAAAAACTAAACGCGCAAAGCTAAGCTAAGCGGCGTTGCAAAAACGCTACGTGAGTCGAACTTTTGCGGGGAGAAAAGGCAAGAAGAATTTGGGCTACCATCGCCGGCACCCGACTCACCATCGGGCCGCTCGGCGGAGCATCTCAGGCAGCCCCGCCGCCCTTGCCGCCGCCGG
>JWZX01001963.1:0-22797 GCA_001275005.1 Chrysochromulina tobinii | reverse complement strand
TGGCGCCAGTGCACAGCTCAGTGGAGCATACTAACAGTGAAACCAGTACGTCTTAGTACAACAGCATGTCAACTACTGGCTCTTCAAGGAGGAGTACGCTTTCCCCGGCGCCGCGGCGCCGCACTGTGAGTACGATCGTTACGACAACTGCACCTCGCCGGACCTCGCCGCACCAGTGGCCAACGAGCCCTATAGTACGCCGCCCCTCCTGCCGGCGGTGTCTGTGCGGTCTCTGGCGGAAATTGGAGCCCGGCGGCCGCGACTGGCACCCTCGTGGACCCTGCTGCTGTGAGCTCGTGCGCTGACTTTTGTCCCGTGGCCGCACTTGGCCTCGTCTCACTCTTAGGTAGCCACTTTCGTCTCCGCGCTCATTGAGAAAGGCTTACTCATCATGGCGCACCGTCCTGCGGCTGCTCCGCCTGCGGCGCCGACGAGCGGGAAGCCATCTTTGCCAGTCTGGCCTCAAGATCGACTACTCGCGCCGCCTCGGCGGCCGCGGCCGCGAGCGCCCTCTCGCTCGCCTCTTTGGACGCGGCAAGCGCCGCCTTCAGCTCGGACAGCTCCATGTCCCGCTGCGCCTGTACCGTGCGATCCTTGGTCTCGTCTCCTGTGCCCGCCGCCCTCCCAATCGCTATCTTGTTGCCCAGCTCTCGCGGCCCACGCTTGCGATCGGGTCTGAGGCTGTCAAAGTCGGGCGCCGCCACACCCTTCTCAAGGGCCGTGCGCAGCTTCTCGGCGCCAATCTCGGCCAATTTGCCGAATTCGGCCACGATCTCCTCAGGTGTGAGACGAGGGAGCACCGTGTTGAACGGGTCGGCGCGGCGCACCTCCTCCAGAAATTCGGGCGGAGCGGAGGCGTACGAGGAGCGCAGCTGCTCCTTGAAGGCGTCGAGCGCCGCCCGGTCATTGAAGCCTTCGGCCTGGAGCTCCTTGACGCTCGCCTCGAACTCACGCAGCAGCCGAAGCCGACGGGTAGACTGGGTAGACGTCGAGGAGCGCTGCAGTCCCAGGGCGAGCATCTGCGCCCGAAGCAGTGCGGAGCGAGTCGCTTCAGAGGTCTCGACGCTCATCTCGGCGCTCGCGAGTACGCCCCCCGATGTGGGCAGGCCCCCAGCCGCCGCGCGCCCCGCCCCATCCCCTGCGCCGATCGCTTTCCATTCCTCAATCCCAAATTGCACAAGGAAGGCGCGGACCTTCTCATCCTCACGAACCTCCTTGAGCGCCTTGCGCGCGGCACCCTGGAGCGGCTCGAGGCGTCGGCCCGCGGGGCCGAGCGGCAGCGGGCCGGCGCTTGCCGACGGCGCCGTCCCATTCCACAGCAGCCGTTCCGCCTCTTGACGAGACTCTGCACTCCGCTTCGCCTTTGCGTACCACGCGGGCGCGCGCACTCCATCCTTCGAGATCAGAGCCTCGTCCTCCTCCGCATCTGCCTCGCTGCCGTCTGCGAGGAACGCGTCGATGGCCGCTGGTAGCGCGCCCACCTTGACGCCCGCCAACAGCGGCCGCTCCTCCTCGCGCGGAGTCATATCGAACCAAAAGCGCGTGGGCTGTCGCAGCGTCTCGTCCTCCTTGAGCACGTCGGCCCATTGCGCGTTCTCATTGTACAGGGATTGCCTGGTCGCCTCGCGCTCCGCCGCACTGATCTTGGTGCCCGCAGCAGGCGGCACCGCGACATGCAGCTCGCGCATCACGTTCCCAAGCACATTGGCGGCGCTCAGGCCCTTGTGGGAGAGCACGGCCCGCATGTTGCCATCCGGGTCGAGTAGCGTCGCCACCGGATCGTTATACAGCGTCCGGAAGGATTCCAAGAACCAGTTAGCGCCAACGCCCACAGCCCGGCGCGTTTCCGCAAACTCGTCGCGCTCGAGCCCACCCACAAGATTGATCGATGGAAAGCGCTCCTGGTACTCTCTGGCTTTGCGCGCGTCGCCCTCGTCCATTTCGCCCCTGCGCATGGCTACCAGGGCGCAGCCGCACGCGTTGAACTCCTTGGCCTCGTCCTCAAACGCTTCTAGAAGGGTCTCGGCCTTTGGAATGCCATCGTACGCGTAGAATATGATCAGGCAACGCTGGCCTTCGACACCGAGCGCGGCGGGGTTCGGGAATGCGGCCATCGATGTTGAGCGCGCACGGCGAGGTGAATGATTGAAGAGTCGCGTACGCAACGCGGCTCCCTCAGTTGCATACGTGGGATACGCGGGTCCATGCAACGCAGCTGCAGCTGCAGTTGCAATGGGCGAGAGGAGTGCAAGGGCGAAGGCCTTCATGAATCTCGGATTCGTCGAAATTGCGGCGAGAGGGAACCTTCCTAGACAAGTCAAGTCAAGTCAAGTCCAAATCAAGTCCCGTCATGTCCAGTCCAGACATGGCAAGTAAGTCAAGTTAAATGCGTGATTCTTGTTGGACTCGTCGGCAATGCCGGCCGACGGAGGGGTTTTTCCTGGCATGGCTGTGCCGCCACTGCAGCCCAATGCGACGCCGCCCACCTACCCACCGCCGCCAAATCAGCCTCCGCTCACGCCGCCGGGGTGGGACTCGCACGAGGTGGCGCTGGACATGACGCTGGGCGCTGCGGCAATGATCGCAGCGCTGCTCACGCAACAGTACCTCAAGTCTTCGAGCGTGCTCGGCAGCCTGCTCACCGGTGTGAGCTCGGTCATGATCCTGGGCGCGTGCCTCAACGTGCTAGCGCTGCTGCTAACGCGCCCGCTCCATCTCTTCAACGGTGACGAGCTTCCGATCGCCATGTCCTCCAACCGTGGTGCTCACGACCTGATCTACTTTGGGCTGCTGCCGCCGATCATCTTCGAGGCGGGCTTCCACATGCGCAAGCACCGCTTCTTCGCCGAGTTTGGCACCATCCTAGGCTACGCCATCGTGGGAACGCTGATCGCGATCATCGTGACTGGCACACTCGTCTGGGCGCTCGCGCAGCACCACCGTGTTCTCTGGACGGATTTCACGCTGACGCAGTCGATGGTGTTCGCGTCGCTCATCTCGTCGACCGACCCGGTCGCCACGCTCGCCATCCTCAAGTCGGTGCAAGCCAACGGACTGCTCTCCGACCTCATCTTCGGCGAGTCGGCGCTCAACGACGCCCTTGCGATCGTCGCCTTCGACATCTTCCTCCGGCAGGCCAAGGCGCAGCAGTCCGATGGAGAGGTTTTCGCCTCCGTGGCGGACCTTCTCGATCCGCTCGGCGAGGTGCTCGCGTGCCTCGTGGGCTCTCTCCTCCTCGGCGTGCTCATCGGCCTGATCTCTGCGGTACTGAGCAAGAGGATGCGTGCCATGCCTCGGCATGCTCGCCCCAGGCCGCCGCTAGAGCTCATGCTGATCGTACTCTTCTCGGGGTTCTCGTTTGGGTCTGCGGACCGCGCGGGGCTCTCGGGCGTGATGAGCCTCTTCTTCTGCGCCATCGTCATGCGCCACTACACGTTCTATAACATCTCGCTCCGCGCGCAGCGAGCCTCGCGGATCCTCTTCACCACCGTCTCAGAGCTCGCTGAGACGTGCCTGTCGCTGCTGCTCGGGATCGCGTTTGTCGACTACATTATCGTGGCCGTGGACGGCACTGCCACGTGGCCGCACACGTGGGACCTGCCTTTCTTGCTCCTCTCCTTCCCGATCGTCTTCCTGGCGCGTGCCATCATGGTCGGTCTCGTCTCGACGATCGCGAACTGCTTCCGTGGTAACAAGCGAAAGATTACCCCCAAGATGCAGTTCGTGATACTCTTCGCGGGCATGCGCGGCTCAGTCTCGTTCGCGCTCGCGATCATTCTGCCCGCCGCCTCGCTGCACACGGGCTCTACCGTTGCAGATCGCGAGGCCGAGTGGACTGTGCCGATCGTCTCGACCACACTTTTCCTCATCGGGATCACAAATCTCCTCCTCGCGCCGCTGACGGGGCCGCTCATTCGATCTTTCAGGTTGCAGGCAGTGGGCGCCGAGCTCGAGGAGATGCGCGGCTCTGCCGAGACGACCATGCTAGGCACAGACGGGGGGGCGATGGGCCAGAGTGTGCGAGAGGCGCTGCTTGCGGAGGCGCGGCCGACATGCGCGGAGTCTCCGGGCGGGATGCACGACGGGGCGCTCACGCCCGAGCAGCGGCAGACGCTCGGCTTCGGCCGCCCAGTGCCCAAACCGGTTGAGCTTTCGGCACTCCACCGGGCGTGGCGGCTCGTCGATCAGACGTACCTCAAGCCTATCTTCGGGGGCCGTTCCGAGCGCGATCGGCAACCCACGTCGCCCATGGGCAACCCACGTGGTGCGACCCAGGACCGAGGCACCGGTATCGGCGGCCAGGACCGAGGCACCGGAAACGGCCAGGACCGAGGCACCGGCATCGGCCAGGACCGAGGCACCGGCATCGGCCAGGACCGAGGCACCGGCATCGGCCAGGACCGAGGCACGGACCGGCACACGGACCGGTACACGGACAGGCATACCGACAGCAACATCGACGTGGCAGGCCCGTCCTTACCGACGCGCCCACGCGTCGGCACGCCCTTACCCGTGCGCATCCCAACGCGGCTGGACACGCACATGGACTCCGACGAGGATGGCGACCAGTCGGACTCGGACGATGGCGACAAGACGCGACTCCGACGTCGATGACCCGATTGTGATCCGACCCCACGCCGAAAAATGCGTGTGCAACACCCCCCCGCACGGCTGCGCCCGCCTCTCCCCAGACCCGTGTGGCCGGGGCCGGCGCCCCGGCGTCGGTGGACCTCCGCGTGCGGCGGGGCGCGCGGTGAGCGTCGGGACGGTTTGCGGACGCGTCTCCCCGGGGCCGAGCCCGTACTGCGTACAGGACGTACTGTGACGACACCACCGTTACGCAGAGATCGTTGACGATTCGCTGCGTTGTTTGTATGATAACTTTGTTTTCAAGCATATGTTTCGTTCGAGCAGAATTCCCACGCGCCGTGGCCGGTCACAAGCCCGGCGCACAGCGCGTCACGACTCAATACAGACTTTCGAGGAGCGATTCTCCTCCCCCCTTCCACGTTCCTATGCGGGACAGGGGGGGGTCGGACGTGCACGTGTCACGTCCGGCAGACGACTCTGCGATGCACTTAAGCCTTCTTCGGTGGCTCGGGCACGGCAGGCAGCTCCAACTCGATCGCCGTCTCGACAGGGTAGTCCTGCGACGGGCGCATAGGGATGTCGTACCTCTGCAGCGCCACGCCACGCCTGGGCATTAAGGGAGGCCAAGGGCAGGACCAAGGGTGAGGTGAGCGGTGGGACCAAGGTGGGTCGTGTACGGTCATTGAGAGAGTCGCGCTGCTGGCGGGCCGCACCGCTTCAAGTCTGTCAGGATGTCCTCGGCGGGCGAGCCATTGTAAGGGTCAAAGGCACGGGCCGCGATCAGCTTTGGGATGAGCGAAAGCTCGTCTTTCGCCTGCTCGATGAGCTGCTCGACCTGTCCGCCGTCGATCTTGCTCTCAATCGTCGGGATGTCGTCAGTGCTCTCGAGCACCGCCATGCGCGCCTTGGTGTAGTCTGTGACGACCTTGCGGTACTGGGCCTCGGCGGGCACGCCCTCCAGCATGGAGAGCGTCTTGGCGTACAGGCCGAGGAGTACGGGTTTCGCGTCCGGCACGACTTCGAGGCCTACGATGCCGGTCGTAGTCTTCTGCCGCACGAACAGCGCCGGCGGGAGCTGGCGCGCGGCGACGCGTGTGGCGATACGAGCCAACATGGGGTTCCTCAACTTTGATGTGCGTGTCCACCCAATCGTTCACAGAGGTCCGCAGAGTCTTCTCGGAAGTGGCTCGCTGCCGCGTGAAGATCTTCGGCCCAACGGGTTCATAGAGAGCATTTTTCCGCGAGATGCCGAAGCGCGATGCGACGCCCGATGAGGCAGGCGATGCGAGCGATGCGAGCGAGACGGATGAGGAGCAGCATCCTTTGCGGCCAAACGCGAAGTCCTTCGCAAAGATGAAGGCAGTAGACGATGCTGGCGTTCCTGAGGCCCTCGCACACCAAGGCGTCGCCATGCTCGCCAAGCCGGTGCTCAAACGACAGGAGGCGCGCAGGGCCGCCCATGCTTGCGAGTTACTGCGCGACGAGGCGTCCATCTCGTGCGTGTTCGCAAATCCGGACTCGCCCAACGCTAGTCCGGGAGCCTGCGAAGCCATCCACATCGACGAGTCGGTGTTGGCAGTGCTTCGTGCGATTGACTGCCGCCTCGCAGGAGCCATCAGTGCCGCGATCTCGGCGAGCGAAAGGGCCGCACGCGCCGCACTTCGCGCTCGTGGCCACACGGACGTCGTGCAAGCCGGCCTGCCGAGGGCCTCCCTTGGCCAAGGCGAGCTCACCGAGCGCTGGCACTGTGGGAGCGAGGGCTGTCCGGCCATCGCGGACACGGAGCCGCTGCTGCTGACTGCGGTACTTACGCTTGATAAGCTGGGCAGCGAGGCGCTTCGAGTGGTGATGCCACCCGCGGAGGCAGCACTGAGCTCCGGCAAAAAGCGCGCGCGGAGCGGCGCTGCGCCCGCCGTTCAGATGGTTGCATGCACACTGAGCCCTTCACTTGGCCAGCTGACACTCATCGCGCCGGAGGCGCATAGGGCCACCGTGCATGCACCCGGCGCCGTCAGCCTCACGACATGGTACAAGGCGCCCCCTCGCCCGCCTGCAGCAGCCGCCTGCGGGTCGACTTCTACCAGCGCGGGTGCAGGCGCGAGCAAGAGAGCCCGAGGGATAGGCGCCGAGTTGGTCGCCGGCTCAGCTGCTGGACTTGCTCGTGCGCCGGCCGTCTTCGATGAGGTACTCGACGAGTCCACGCGCGCACGCCTCGCCGCGACGCGACCCATCCGGTGGGCGCTGTACGACCGCAAAGCGGCACAGCCGCGAAATGCGCAGGAGCGCGCGATCGAGAGCATGCTGGATGCACTGGGCGACAACTCGCGGTACGTTGAGTACTGGGGACGGCCTCGCTGGGGCTCGATCCCCGCGCACTTTGACTGCGATGAGGGCGGCCTCGTCGAGCGCGGTGTGCTGCGTCATCCAACGTCGGCCCACGTTCTTTACCTCGATGTGCCGCCTGAAGTGCGCGGGCCGACAGTGCTCTGGCGGCCCCGAGGGGAAGCCGCAAGCAGCGAGGACGGCGGTGGCGCGGCTGGTGGCGCGGCTGGTGGCAATGGTGCCGAAGAGGCCGGTGCGCGCATCTTCACGGTGCCTGCGGTGGGCGGCCGGCTCCTCCGCTTTTGTGGCTCGTGGGTGCACGGAGTGCCAAGGCCGGCGCGTGAGTACATTGGCGAAGGAGATGAGGACGTGGATGAGGAGGGCGAGGAGGAGAACGATGAGGGCGTGGAGGGCAAAGAAGAGGGCGAGAAGGAGGGAGAGGAGGAGGGCGAGGACGAGGGCGAGGACGAGGGCAAGGAGGAGGGCGAGGAGGACGACGATGAGGGCGAGGAGGAGGGCGAAGAGGAGGGCGAGGAGGAGGGCGAGGAGGAGGAGGGCGAGGAGGAGGAGGGCGAGGAGGAGGCTGAGGAGGCTGATATTCGCCGCCTCGTGCTGCTCTTCAACACGTGGGCCGAGCCACCTACGCCCGACGGCAAGACGGACGGCGAAGAAGGCGATGGACGATCGATTGCCAATCTCGGTGAGCCACAGAGCTATGACGACGATCTCCCGGCCAGCTGCAATCCCTTAATCAACTGGCGGCTCGCATCTTTTGTGACGGACATGAGGGGATGCGGGGCAGCCGGCGGATCGACGGCTATCGTGGCCCGCTTGATGGGCGGGCCCAAGCGACGCGGCTCGGCCATGCGCTATCGCGTGGACGATGCCGTCGCTGCGCGGACCGCTGTGCGTGCAGCGCTCACGCATGCAACCGACCCGCATTGCTTTGTGGTGCGCTGAGATCCCCGATCCCCGACGCATCTCGCATCGGCCACAGCGCACAGGCGATCGGCACACCAGACGACACGGCGGCGGAAGTAGCGGCAAGGGGTCGAAGGGTTGTGCGGTGCGCCGTCTGCATACACCCAAGACCCTTTTCCGCCGCAGGAACGTGGAGGGGCGGTCGCAGAGCTCAGATGGGGCGGTCTGCGCGAGGAGCTCAGAGGTGGGGCATGTACGCTACACGGCCCTACGCGCGGACGCATCTCACGTACCCACGATCTACCACGATCGACGATGGCATTCGTCTTCGACGGGCATCCGCGTCCCTGTCGCCCGGGCATGATGCGTCGCGCGTAGCCGAGGATCGTGGACGGGACCTCCGAGCTCCGCCCTCCGCTCCTCCCAGTGCCGTGGTACCTGTCGCCGCTCCGTATAGGATATGTCCAGTACGGGTATACATATCGGGACGCGTACCCTGGCCTGCGAGCGTATAACGTCGCGTACCCGATGCGCGTAGTACGCTAGTACCCGCGTGCACGACCGGACCTGGCCGCGCCGCGATCGGGTAGCCCGCCGCGGTGCTAAGCTCATGACCGTAAGCGCGGTACGGCGCGGTCTATCGCGCGGCCGGGTAGCCTTATCGAAAAGGCAAAGCACTGCGGCGCGACCGCGGAACCGGAAGCGGCTCGACGGCCACGTAAAGCCTAAAATTTTGGCTAAAAATAACGTACAAACTACGCGGCCATGGGCCCGCGGTGGCGCTGGCGCGGGGCCGCGGGCTCCGCGCGGCTCGTCCCCGGCCCGCGGCCGTCGAGCGCGCAGCGCGGCGCGCCTCCGCGCCACGAATAGCGCCGCGGGGATTATCAATATACCTCCGAGACGATGAACGCGACGTGTCACACGCTTTCGTTCGGTTCGTGTGGCGGCATGGTCGTCGTCTCGTCGATGGTGTGGGAGACGGTTTCAGGGCGCGGCATCGCGCGGCGCCGACACGGTTTAGTCAGACTTAAGTCAGACACTGCTCCTCGGCTGTGACCTGTCACTGGAAAGTGCGGGAAACGGTCACGTCGAAGTTGCGTCACTGACCTCGCAGGGTTTCACCATCTGACCGTATTAGGCAACCAGGGGTTTCGGTCACCATAGGGCTGCCAGTAGTAAACCTCCAAACGATGAAATTGGATCGGATCACGGATGGTGTGCTGAGTGCTCTACACATGACGACGTTAGTGCGCCTGCCCTCGCATATGGAACGGCACTATGATTGCTCCGAAGGGCACGTCGCGCCGCACAACGCCGCTGTCCATCGTGATGATATATGTGCCACTTTCGCCCACAAAGCCTGCCACAGTTCCGTCTCGGTCGTCGTCGTCGTCGTCGTCGTCGTCGTCGCTGCGCGCTATTATCGCTTTAGAGATTCGCACCCGCCGCCCCACAAAAAAGCCCTGCCACGCGCCGTTCACCCTGTGCGCTGGCCCCACCCACTCGCGCGACGTCTCATGCGGTGTAATGTAGCTCTCCTCGACACCGTACTTGAGGATGCCGTTGCCCACGTCAACTGTGAACGTCTCGAAGCCCTCGTCATACTCCACCACCGTCGCGAGGCTCTTTCGCCCATTGGAGCGTTCCACGAGAACGCGATCGCCGACGTAGTGGATCCCTGCGGGCGGCGCCTGCACTGGCTCCTCGTTGTTCGAGTCGTCTGGCTCCTCCTCCCACGGCAGCGGCAGAAGATTCTCCCTCCGGATGAAGACGTGTGGATACATGCTGTCGATGGCCAGGCGGAACAGCATGGTGGAGGCGTCGTAACTCACCAGGGTACCCTTTCTCGAGTTGAGCAGCGTATTGCTGACGAGGCCGCAGACCATGGCGCGCATGCCCAACAGCTGCTCTGGCCCCTCTGGCGGCCGCTGTTGCGCCAGCTCCTCCTCGTCATGGGGCACCTCGAGCTCGATCTCGTCCCCGCCCTTGCAACCGAGCGGTACACAGACGTTGAACTCGCGCTCGTTGAAGGCGACGGTGAACTCATCGCCCTCGTAGCAGCCGTTTGGCACGACAACGATAACCGACGATGGTGACGACGGCGGCGCTCCTCCGCCCAAATTGCCCTCATCTATCGGCACGTCGACGTCCAACAAACAGCCGCCATGCACGCCGTCAGGTACCGTGATGGCAAACTCCTGGCCGCAACTCTGCACCATCATCGTGTCGCCGGGCGAGAGGCCGGCCGGAATGGTCACTTGGAGACACACCATACCCAGTCCGATTCCCCGGGCCCGACGAAACAAAATTCCTCGCGGATGCGCTGGCCACCGTGCCTCGGAGTGCGCTCATACTGTCGAAGTTTGACTTACATGAGCCTATCCAGACGGCCGAACGGGTGAAACCGGACGCCAGCGTGAGCCGGTGCCTTGTGTCGATCAAGTGTTGTTTTTATTCACTGTGAATGAACAAGATGAAGTCCCTTCCTCTCGCACCTCCGACCAGTCTCCTCACGCCTTCACCCGCCGCACTTCTCGCCCTTCGAGCCACGCATGCCGCGCTGCACGGAAAACTTGACGTTGAGAGTGCCGTCAAACTCGCTCTTCGTGAGGGCACACGCGACGGGCTGCTGAGTGACGCAGATGCTCGTGCCGCCGTCGCCTCATCCATTTTTGGCACTACTGTGCTGCGCGCGCGACTCGCGCAGCTGCTTGCAGCGGCACGCGTTCAGCGGCACTCAGCCGGAACATCATCAGAGGATCGACGCTATCTTGCGACCGCACATCTCCTCGCGCTCTTCCTGTTGCACGAGCGGCCGCACCGCTGCTCACATGAGGCGATGCGAGCGACGCTGCCAGCAGAGCACATCGGGCTCCACTCTGCGAGTTTATCCGCACTCGCTGCACTCGACCCGGCAAGCGACATTTACTGGCCGTCGGCTGCGGTCCCGCGCGTCGCAGCGAAGTACTCACTTCCGTGCGGGCTGGTGCGGCAGTGGGTTTCCATGCTGGGGCGAGGGAGCGCCGATTCTGAGGATGGTCTCAGCGAGGTCGAGGCCCTCGGCCGTGCTTTAGCGCAGCCAGCCCCTGTGACACTGCGCACTAACCGAGCAATCGCGCATCCATCAACCTTGACCGCCCGATTGCGAGCTGAAGGTATCAGCTGCCGCACGGGCACCCTCTCTCCTTGGGCGATACTGCTCGATGGCGCTCAGGATGGCGCTCAGGATGGCGCTCAGGATGGCGCTCGTCAAGGACGGGCCGCCTGGGGCGGGAGCGTGTGGAACTTGGACGCATGGCAACAGGGCTGCTTCGAGGTGCAGGATGAGGGATCCCAGTGCATCTCCCTGGCATGCGAGGCGGTCGCTGGCGATAAGGTACTCGACCTCTGCGCGGGCAACGGCGGCAAGACGCTCGCGTTAGCGGCACTCGTGGGCCCCACAGGGCACGTGCTGGCGCACGACGTGGTCCCTAGCCGCCTCGCTGCGCTGCGGGCCTCCGCTCAGCGTGCACACGTGGCAACCTGGGTGCATACAGTGGCCACGGACGGCAGGGCGCACTCTCGCGACGACGCGGTCCTCGACGCTCGCGACGACGCGGTCCTCGACGCTCGGGACGACGCGGTCCTCGACGAGGTTTTGGTCGAAGCCTCGCGAGCGTCTGCTCCTCACGGGCACGACGTGGTGCTGGTCGACGCGCCTTGCTCCTCAAGCGGGGCGCTTCGCCGTCACCCGGGTCTGCGCTGGAGCGGTCTCTGGAGTGGTGTCGCGCAGGGGCGAGAACGGCAAGCGCTGCCCATCCTGCAGCGGCGACTGCTCCGGCAAGGAGTCGCTCTCACGCGACGCGGCGGCGCGTTGGTCTACGCCACGTGCGCGCTGGATGCGCGCGAGAACGAAGAGGTCGCCACTGCCTTTGAGGCCGAGTGCGCCGGCCGCATCGTGCCCTGGCCGTTTGCAGTAGGGCAAACACCAGGGCGTCATGAGGAGCCTGGCCGCACACACTTTCGCACGCTCTGGCCGCACAGGCACGGTCCGCACGCCAGTCCAGACGGCTTCTTCATTGCGCGTTGGCGAGTCGTCTAGAGGATGTGCAAGCGAATTCGGAACGAGTACTGGACACATGATCTCATCGGTATGTGGAGAGAGACTGCAGACTCGCACACTCTAACACAACTCGTCGAACGTGCTGCGGTCCAAAAATGTTAGTGCGCTTTTCCCGGCAGTCCAGCGTCCTCGGCCGCGGCCACCATCCTGACGCAGCCTTCACCTTCTGGCATGCCGCCACCGGGACAGAAGGGCAAAAGGTCCGGATCAGTATTGTTGCACCACTTGCTCACATCCGGCTGCCCCGTGCTGCAGCAGACCATGTGAGACATGTTCGAGATCGGCGCGCATCCATATGCATATCCTTGCTTATCCGATGGCCCTATGGTGCACATATAGCCGTCACCGCAGCCTTCCTCGAAGGCCAAAGCGAGCATGGTCACAAGAGCAGCAGTGGCAGCCATCCCTGCCCTACTTTCACACGTCGCGTCCTTTTGGGCACTTTCGAAGTCAAGTCAAGTCAAGTCAAGTCAACGTCACTTGACTTGACTTGACTTGACACTTTCGAAAAGCGGTGGACGAATCACATACTTGTCCAGCGCACACATAGTTTACATTATACGCCCCTGGCTTTCACCCTCTCAGTCCGTTCGCGACGTCATGCCGCGGCCATGAGTGCCTCGACATCGGCGGCGCGTTTGGGCGCACTCGCAGTCAGCACCTCTGGGGGCGCGCCATCTGCGCGTACCAAGACGTCGTCCTCGATGCGGATGCCGATCCCTTTGCACCAATCGGGGAGCTCGGGATCGTTGGTGGGAAAGTAGAGCCCCGGCTCGACGGTGATGACCATGCCCGCCTCAAGCGGCGTGCTCGAGGTAATCGCGGGCGTGTCGTGCACGTCGAGGCCGAGCCAGTGACCGATTGCATGCGGATAATACCTCTGGCAACGTCTGAGCCCGTGGCGATCGCCGGCACGAAGGATGCCGAGCGCAATCAAGTTCTCGTACGTGTACTGTATAGAGAGCCGATGGAGCGAATTGAGGGTTGTTTGTCCGTCGGCGACAGCTCGGGCAATGATGCGCTCGTTGACGTCGAGGACTGCATCGTACAGGGCGCGCTGCTCCGCGCTGTAGCGGCCGTTAAGTGGCCACGTGCGCGTCAGGTCGGAGCAGTACCCATGCAGGGAAGCGCCCGCATCCATCAGCAGCATCGACTCAGGCCGTAGAGGGGCGTCATTGTGCATGTAGTGCAGCGTGACCGCATTCGCGCCGCCCGCGACGACGCATGGGTAGGCGAGACGCTCGGCGCCGCCGAGTTTGATGCCGAACTCAAACGAGGCGGCGAGCACCCCCTCGCTCATGCCCCTGCTCGCGGCACTCCGGCTCATCTGCATGGTGTCCCTCATCGCGCTCGTGCACACGGCGGCGGAGCGGCGCATCAAGGCCTGCTCGGCCGCCGATTTCCGCAGCCTGAGCGGCTGCGTGTAGCGGTCCGGCGGCTGCGTCACACGCTGCTTGGCTGCGGCGTCGAGCATCGGGCGCAGCAGCGCGTCGATCTCTGGGTTGTACTTCGGAGCGTAGAGTAGCTCGGCAACGTTGTCAGCGGCTGAGTGCAGATCGGCGTGCAGAACTTTGGGTGCATCATGGAGCGCGTGCGCATCGCCATCGGGCAGGAAGTGGCGCTGCGCGCCCTCGACGCCGGCGCGTGGACCGTCCCACATGGCCTCGTCCGGGCAGCTTGGCTTCACGAACAGTCTCCACCTTGCCGACCCGCCGCTGGCCGGCTTGACGACGGCAAGCAACGAGGACGGCTCCAGAAAGCCACACAAGTAGGACAGATCGGTGTCCTGGTGGTGCGGAAAAGGAACGTCGTGCGACATGTAGCCGCGGGGCCTCGCCGGAAAGAGCGCGAGAGAACCCGGTGGCAGTCTGTGAGCCAGCTGTGTCCGCCGTGCTTGGTACTCCTCAGCACTGATGCCAGGCATCAAGCCACGGTACGCGCTCGCGAGCTGCCCGCCGGGCTCGCTCGTCATGTACGATCTGCGCATCATGCACCGCGGCGGCCCGAACCAGAGCGATGCGGAACGGCCTCTCGTGTACCTGAACATTAGCCGCATATGATACCGTGAAACAAAAGCCGTGAGAAAAGTGCCACGTAATGTACTGTGTCACAGCCTGGTCCCGAAACCCTTTTCAATAAAACGAGACTCAAGTGACAATTTATTATATTTCCTAGTTGAGCTCTGCTGCGTGCTGCTTCGTGCTGCCTGCTTCTCTTTGTGTGTGATCTCTCTCGGTCAGTTTGCTCGTACCCCAGAATGTGAATCTTCTAAGAATCTTCAGTAGACAATTGTACTACTGTGTAGATTTGTGTCAGCTGTTGTACATTCGGCATTGTGTCGTGTGTTGAACCGTCTCGATCGAACAGATTCGGGCACGGGGGCAGCCGCAAACCATGCAATGGGATCAATTGGCATGGATGCGACACGATTAGCCCGCGCGGCGCTTGGCCATGATGGCGATGTTGCCTCGGATCATCCGTGCACCGTCCATGCGCAGGTCGACCTCAGCGAGCGAGACCATCTCCATCGCCCCCCCGCGCGAGGCAACGAACCAATGAAGGTACTCCGGGCTATGGGCCATCCTTTCCGACTGGCGCTCGACGAAACCGTCGCCATTTGGTGGCAGGCCACCAGACGCTTCCTCGAGCGTGCAGCTCTCCGTCGAGAAGGCGAGCACTCCGCCCTCAACAGGCCGCCGCGAACTTGGGCTCCAAGGACCGGAGATACACGCACACGTCGCACCCGACGATCAGATCTGCGGAACCGGGCGAGAGCTTCCGAAGGAATGAAATCGCATCGGAGGCGACCAGCTCGTCGTACACGCCCTTATGACGCGTGGTGGCGACCTTGAGCATACCGCGGCTCAGATCGCACCCGATCAGCCGGCCGCAGCACGCGACACGCAGCTGCACGCCCATCAGGCCCGTGCCGCACCCAAAATCGACAGCGGCCATCCGGCTCAGGATACCCTCGGCGATGTCGGTCGGTGTGCGCCCTGAACGCTCGAGGTGCATCGCGTAGAGATGGTCCGGCGTGCGATAGCGCAGCCCCTCGCACAGCGCCTGCTCAAAGTGGTCCGCATACTCATCGAAGAGCGCCTCGACCTGCTGCCGGTAGTGCTGCTCCAATTCAAGCTTATCCCGAGCCGGCGCGGGCCACGGCGTGGCCGCTGCGGCTGCAGCATCCTCCAATGCGCGAGCCGCCGCGGCAGCAGCCTCGGCGACCAGCGTGGCAGCCGCCGCCTCGGACTTGTTGGCGGCGTCGCGCTCTTTCATTATGAATTACATATGATTGGTAAAGGCCACGAAACGGCGTTCAAGGACAGGCAGCGCGTACGGCCCATTGCGAGGGCACAGAGGCACACGACGCACGTGCAACGCGGCATCGGCCATGTGGACGCGAGTGCCGATTGGGAAGCGCAGCGTAATGGAGTCGACGGCTTCAGTCCGATGGACAGACAAGTTTTGGCTGCATCAACTTTGGTGGGTTTAAGATATGTTTTAGTAGGGGGGGAAGGGGACGGCCATGTGTGTGCACGCGCTCAAGCGCCTTGTAATGTTTTACAACGTGCTCCCTCTCTTCATGTGGAAGAGATCTAGGTTCTAGCGATTGAGGCCGCAGCCATCGCGAGGTGCTCACGACGTCCTCCGACGAACATAGGCTGCTCTCCCCGCTTGAGCTGCGTGAGAAGCATGGAATAGCGAAAGCGATATTGCATCTCAAGTATGGCGCGTCGCTGCGCGTTGAGCGTGCTCAGCGGGTCGGATGACAGCAGGTTCGCAGGAAGTACTAGGGCGACGGCCGGTGGTGCGGCGTTACCAGGAGCCTGTTGCTAGTCAAGTGTAGCTGCCGACGCCGCTCTCTTGCTTCCTGCGCGGACGAAGCGGCGGACTCCGCGACTGCCTACTACCCCGACGCTCCCCGCGCCTCTGCCAAGGGGCCTCTGCTGCGAGTGGTGGAGAGTAAGGTTCTGCTGCTGCTTGCTTGCCTCACGGTATCGAGTACTTCACCGGCGAATGAGATGCGGATGGGTCTCGGCCAAGGGCTGTGCGATCAGGTGTGTTGGGTTGGCACTCAGTTCGGCGGCAGCCGACGTAGAAAGTTTAGGCGACATGATGGCCAGCTGAGTCGTCATCTGCGTGTGGAGTCAGTCGAGGCTCACAAGGCGGGCATTACGCACTGTTAGACTGTTTGCAGCTGATTGCTGGTCGACTGCTGCTCATCACTGTGCTTGGCCCACTGCTTCCAGCGGTTGGTGGCCGCCGCCTTTGCTGCCTCTTCCTCTAGCAATTCTTTCGCTTTTGCTGCAGCCTTTGGTGCGGCGGCTGCTGCAGCGCGACCACCCTTCTCCTGCCAGTAACAGGCAGGCAGGCCAGCCTTGCTGCGGTCACCGCCATGGCCACCCTTGCGGATGTATGTCCTCACCATTGAGACAGAAAGAGGGGTGGCAGCCAAAGGTGCTGGGTCGCACCGGAGGCGAAGGTGTGCGCGGGATGTTTCGTGAACAAAGTTGGAAATGCTGTTTGTGGGCTTCGCTTTGCCGTTGCAAACCGAATATTTTCCGCGGTTTGGGGGTCTACGTTCCGAGATCTGTCGATTGGCACCCTGCATATTAGTTGTGCATAGTCTCGCTAATAATGCGTAATAACGATGGTAATCAAGTTGCCCCGCTGACGCGAGAGCACCCCCGTCGCCGTTACACCCCCGTCGACTACCCTTGCTCGTGGCTGGAGTATGCAATGCTACGAGAATGAGACTGGCGCTCGCGTGGGCGCTGCTCATAAAAGTACCATCTCAGCGTCTCCCCAAAGGCGCAAAGCTCGCGCGCCGCTCTCTGCAGCGAAATCCGAGAGGACCGATTCCGCCACGGCGGCTTCTTCCCTCTTTTCTCTCAATCGAGAACGACGAATCTCAATATGTAAAACTCGGTGATTTCAGTTGAACCTATGATTATTTTTCCTTCGAGTGCGACCTTTTTCCTTCGAGAGAGAAAATTATCCGCTCTCGAACGGTATTAGGAACCCCTAGGCTCTGGGCAAATGCAGGCCGTTTCAACATTATTTTCCCTAGGAGAGCTGGGTCACCCTGACCGTGTGGCTGGAACGCGTCGGGTGCGCACTGTCCTTTAGCCCGGCAGTCCTTTAGCCTGTTGTCCTCGGGGCCAGGGCGACGCATGTGTGCTCCCGCTTATCTACGCGCGCGCCACACAATCACGCGTCGCGGCCGTCATCGCGACCGCGTGGAACCATGTGTGGACCCCGCGCGCCCCTCGGCGCTCGCGCCCCTCCGACACGGCGGCGGCGGCCGCTGGTGCTCTCCGGCCGCTGGTACTCTCGAGTCGCCCGCTCGTCCTATTTTGGGCGGCGGGCCATCAGAGGTCCTCAGAGGTCCTGAGGGGCCATCAGAGGTCCTCAGCGACACGTCAATTAGGCGGCAGGTCGGGCGTTCTCGAGCAGTGTGAGCAGCTTCTGGATGGAATCTCGCCAGTCGACGAGTGAGACGTGCAGCCGCTTCCACTGCGCCTGCCCAAAATCGCGCTCGGCGCACATGCTGACCGCGACGAGCTCGCGCACCTGGTCCATCTTGGCTGTAATCAGCCCGCTCGCGATGGCCTGCATCACCCACGTCTCCACCTCGTCCACCGCCACGTGGAGCGCCGTCGCGATCGCCTTGTATGTGAGCTCCTTGTCCACGTGGCCGAGCGAGACGAGGGTGAGCAGCCGCATCTTGCGCGCGAGATCGTCCGTTTTGAGCCCATGCTTCTCGAGCAGCGCCTTCGCCTTCGCGTCCGCTGCGAACGCGAGGTACTCGGCGTACGTGTCGCTCGCCATGATCTGGAGCATGCGGTGCAGGCTGCCCATCTCGGCGTCGTCCTTGAGCTGCTGCACAACCTCGAGGTGCGCGAGCTCGTCACACCGGAAGAGCTCCGGGCTGCGCAGCGTGAGCAGCACGCCCTGCACGATGCGCTCGCGCAGCGCGGGCAGCGTGCTCAGCACGGCGCCCTCGTGCAACGTGAAGTACTTGAGCGCGCAGTCGTACATGACGCGGGCCGAGGCGTCGGCGTGCGCGTCGAAGACGAGGCCCCAGAGCTCCTTCTGCTCGGCGTCAGTGAGCTTCCATCCGCGCACCCACCGCTCCACGCGCTCCACGCGGTGCTCGACTGGCCCGAGCACCTTACCCAAGTCGCCAGTCTTGGTGCAGAAGGCGACCAGGCGCAGCAGCAGCGTGAAGCGCAGCTCGGACGGCGCGCCTTCCTGCTGCGCGAGCGAGTAGAGTGCCAGCAGAACGGCGGTGCGCCGCTCGGGCAGCTCCGCTGGCGCGCTCGCGAGCTCGTCCGCCAGGCTGGGCGCCGTCTCGTTGAGCAGCTGCCACTGCATGAGCAGCTCAAAGAAAATGGCGTACGCGTTGACGGCGTCCGACGTGCTGCCTTCAGTGAGCTTGCCCTTCAGGCCGGCACGCAGCTTGGCACTCAGCGCCTTGAAGTCGCTCGCGCCCTCGAGCTTCGCGCACTCGGCCTCAAAGGCCGATGGCGTCGGCTCGGCGGCCTCACCCGTGGCTGCAGCGGGCGTCGGCGGCGCGATCCAGCGCGCCAGACCGATCGTGAAGGACGTCTCCGTCTCTGGGAAGACCACGAAGGACATCAGGCGCTCACAGACACAGGCGGTGAAGTGGCTCAGCAGCCGACACCGCAAGAACGATGGTGCGCTGCGGACTCCCGAGAGCCGTCGCGTCGCTGCTTCGTCGCGCCGGCGCGGGCGGTTCGAAAGGGAACCTCCTCTGCCCGGTTTCGAGCTCCCTCCCGTCTCTCGGCATTCACGCGTCGGTTCACGGGGCTTCGGCCCCCCCGAGCGGCCCTCTTCCCAAGGGACGATGGTCTACCACTCGGCGAAGAACGACGAGGAGGCGCAGCAAGCGTGCGGCTGCTCGATCTTGCCCATCGTGACGACCACGCGCGGGCCTGCACCGCTCGCGCCCGAGGGCACCGAGGATATCATCGACGAGGCGCTCGGCTTCTTCAAGGCGAACGTGCTCTTCAAGCACTTTGAGGTCAAGGGCGGTGGCGATCGCGTGATGATCTACCTGACGCTCTATATCACGCAGTGCCTGCAGCGGCTTGAGAAGTGCCCCTCGCCCCAGGAGGGCATCAAGGCGCTCACTGCGATGGCCGGGGAGAGCTTCAAAATTCCGGGCGACGCGGGCTTCGCGCTCGGGAGCTTCTACCCCACGCCAGCGAGCGCGCAGGAGGCGGAGTTGTGCCGCAGCTACTTCAGGCAGGTGCGCGAGGAGACGGGCCGCCGCCTAATCACCAAGGTTTACGGCGAGGACGGCAGCCCAAGCAAGTTCTGGCTCGTGTTTGCCAAGAAGAAGTTTATGAACAAGGTGCGCGCCTACCTTGCCCGCCCGCCTGGATGTTTCCCTGCCCATTGCCGCCACGATGCCTCAACAAGCCGCATTCGGCCCGATCCTCGCCGCAATCAAGCAGCCACACTGACGGTAAAGTTTGCTCGATCTCTCACTCTTCTGCCCCAGGCCTTGTGATGAAGGCTGTACCACTGCGCCGCCGGCCTAGGATTTCTACAGTGCACACACGCCGCCCAATCGTTTACGGTCGTGCACGCGGTTATGAATGTATCTCCGAGCACCCGCCCGCCGGCCCGCCGCACCTGCCGCCCGGCTTCGGCAAATCACGAAATTTCCCTGGGTCCTGTTTTTGTAACCTTGCGGCGTCAACCAGCCCCTCCACTCTCATTGTGAATGGGGCGGCTCTCACGCCGATTCCGGCTCTCGCGCGCGCGCCGGGCCATCTACCCCCTGTGGGGAAATTGGGTCAACGCTCTGCCTCCCATGGCCTCCCTAGGAGAAGGACCGCGCGCTCTCTCACTTTGGCCACCTTCGTCCATCAATGGTATCTGCTTTTCTTTGCCTATTCGCGGCACCCTTAAGCCTCTTTCCGCTGCCCAAGCTGCCGCTGCAGCTGCCGGCGGTGCAGCTTCCATCCTTCGCCGGCGGCAGCACGTTCCCGACGCTGCCCGTCTTCCCGACATTTAACACACCGACGCTAAAATGGCCAGCCTTGCCTAGGTCTGCGGTCTGGCCGGCCGTCGTTCCGGTAGGCTGGCCTACGCTCGAGTGGTCTGCGAGTGCGGCCGATACGCCAGCTCCCGTGGTCATCGAAGATCCCGGGGCCGCGCCAGCAGGCTTCGTCGTGGCGACCATCATCTCCATCTGCTTACGGCTTGTCGGGCAGGTCGGCCTCGTCTTCCTCATCGCGGTCGCGGGGCTGAAAGCCGCCGGGCTGCTACCCGGGCTCTTGGTGCACGCGAAAGTCGCCGGGCTGCTCGCCACTCCGCAAACTGCAGTGCTTGCCGGTGCCGCAGCCGTGTGGCTCGGCCTCGAGGGCGTATTCTACGGCGCGTGCCTTGTCATCGCGAACCGGATGACGCGCGACAAGTCGTTTACGAAACCAACGCTCGATTCGGCGCGACGGCAGGAGCTCTGGGCGCGCATCCTCAGCGACCCGACGCAATCCACCGAGGACTTTGTCCGCGCGTGGTTCTTCGTTGACCGTGGGCCGGAGCGCGTACGGCATGGCGGCGCGCGTAGCGCACTGTGGGGCTGGGCGCGCGCGGCGCTCGGCGTGGAGGACCCGCCGCCAGCCAAGGGCGAGGTTTCGTACGCTCAGCTGAGCCGCATCGATGTGCTCACGTGGCTCGCAGGCGGCCTCTTCGAGAAGCGTCTGGCGCAACTCGATGCCGAGGAGGCGGCTGAGTTGGATGGGCTTGTGGCGCAGCTCGAGGCAAAGGCGGGTGCGCCGCTGCCACGGGTGCGCAAGACGCCCACGCCGGGTGTGCGCGCCATGATGAGCTCGACCGACCCAGTCCAGTGGCTCCATCGGCCACTTGCTTGCTACGCGCTCACGCATCTCCTCTTCGGCGAGATCATCACACCTCGAATCTTTTCGAATGCGGGCTTCACGCGCCGTCGCACGCCCGAGGGCATGTCCTACTACGTGCGTGGCGCGGGCAGCGGCACGAGCAGCGGCACGGGCAGCGGCACGAGCTGCGGCGTGGGCGGCGCGGTGCGTGTCCCGCCCGCGTGGGAGCAGTACATGGGCGGCGGCAGCGTCGTCATGGGAGGCGGTAGCGGAGGGCCGGCGGCAGTGGCAGCGGCGACGCGGGCAGTGGCAGCACTGAGCAGCGGCACGTCGGCGCGCGCCACCGCCCTCTCTTCGCGCCCGGCGTTTGTCTTCATCCACGGCGTTGGAGTGGGCCCTGGCCCATATGCGGGGCTGCTCGAGAAGATTGCTCTCATCGGCGTCGATCCGGAGGAGACAGGCGCCGCTGTGGGCGCCGCCAACCCCGTGGAGCCGCTCTGCTTCGCACTGCAGATCGACCACTTTGCAGCGCGCATCGCGCCCGGAAGACCCGCCTCGCCGCGCGCGTTCGCCAAAGAGTTTGAGCGTCTGCTCGACACGTATGGCGTCGAGAGCGCCGTCGTCATCGGGCACTCGCTCGGCACGGGCTATGCGAGCTACCTGAGCCGCTTCGCGCCTCGCCGCGTCGCAGCCATTGCGCTCATCGACCCGATCTGCTGCATGCTCCACCACGCGCGCACCACGCGCGCCTTCGTCTACCAGCCCGTGGGCCCTTCAGTCAAGGTGGCATGCGAGGAGTACTATGTGCGCCGCGAGCTCTTCACAGCCAATGTGATCGCGCGCCATTTTCGGTGGCATGAGGCTACTCTCTGGCCGTCAGAGTGCACCCCTCAAACGCCTCACCTCATCGTACTCTCCGAGGAGGACCAGATCGTGCCTGTGCAGGCGCTCCGCTCGTGCGCGACCACATGGAATGCGCGCGCGCGCGGCGTGCAAGTGCTCAGCCTCACCGGGCTGGGCCACGGGGGCTGGCTCGGCGACAGCGCCGCCTCTGGCGAGATTGCCCGCCGCGTGCGCGGGCTCGCACGCAGGCGCTTCGCTCTCCCGAGCTTGCCCGCCCTGCCCGATCTGCCCACGAGCCTACCGCCGCTCTCGGGGCTTGCCAGCTCAGCGGCCTCGGCGGTTGCGGCGCTGCCCAGCCTGCCGACGCCCGCGAGCTTCGACCTCGAGAGTCTCGCCTTCGACATCCCCGGCGCGGCCGCCGCTCGGGCGGCTGCCAGTGCTGCCGGTGCGGCCGCCGCTGCGACCCTGCCGGCGCCGCGCTTCTTCATCACGCGAGATCGACTCCTCGAGACTGCGGCACGCGCGGGCGTCGAGCCGAAAGCGGCTGAGCAACTCTGGGGCCTGCTGGTGGCAGGGGATGGTGGCGGTGGCTTCGGAGTCGCCCCGCAACCACCAAGGGTGCAAATAGAGGGTGCGGACGCCGAGAACAAGGATGAAGACATCTGAGGGGGAACCACGACCGATGCTCATTCAAGAGCGAGGCGGCGAGCGGCGATTCTGTAGCATGACCTCCCACACACAGGGGGTCCTGGCAGGGACTCACAATGAGCTGGAACGACACGCGTGGACTATCTTCGTGAGTGACTCTTAGGGGGAGCTAACGGACACACGCTCGCGACGACAGTCGACAGTCGCGGTGAGATTGCTATGAGATCAGCGGGTTCTTTACCGGTCCCGGCTGGCTCCCCCCGGTGTCTTTTTACCGGTACTGTTCTTGAAACCGTCACGCAACGCCGCCTGCTACCTTACCTCGCCACCAATCATTGCCGCTGCTCTCGCCCTTGGACTCAGGGCGTCATAGATCGCCATCACACTGCTCTGCAACACGCCCGCGAAGCCTCTGCGATGCCCCTGCGCACGAGACTGCAACTCCTATCCGACTGACAGCTCTGCGACGCCTCTGGGCAGGCTCCTCAGCAGACT